>QODF01000279.1:919719-1217961 GCA_024372805.1 Oostethus manadensis
ATTCAAACGCTTGGAACCTGCTGTCTGAGTGTTTTTTGAAGTGAAATGTAAAAACCATGCTGTGATGACAAAGGCTGCTAAATATTTGTTATTTTCTAACCACGGTGTGGTTTTGTGACAGGTGTAATGGTGTGTAGTACAATATCTGTCCCAAAACAGAACAGACAGGATGCATCTGCAACAAAGTGTGGCGCGTTTCTTCCGTGCTGTACTGTGATTGTCACCAGGCAACGCAAGCGGAAGAATCACTGTCAGTAGTTTTTTCGGTCAATGATTTTTGCAGAACCGATGTTGGAATGACGAATCCCTAAGTGTGAATTTGGAATCATGATTGCACTGGCTGGTTTTTGCATTTAGCTGTCATTCTTCCCTCGTCTTAAATGTTTTCTGGTTTTCCTCAAGATATTAGAAAACAGAAAATCAAATGAAAGAAGGCCAAAAATAACAGACAATGTCCATTTATGGTTGCAGTCGCTGTTAAATCAATAACGGAAGAGCTGAGCCTTAAATGTAAGACGGCTGGCACCAGCGACAGGTACAGTAGTGTTCAAAATAATAGAAGTCTAATGTGTCTGAGCAGATTAAACACTATTATTAGGTAATTTTTATTGCTACATACCTAAATTTCCAGCAGGTGCTGTCGATTCTCACAAACAAGACCCAGCATTCATGTCATGCACGCTCTTAGGGCTGTGCGATTGGGCGAAAGGGAGGTGTTAAAAAACTAATATTTAGTTGTATGAACAGTTTTGTATAACTGTGTGGCATGGAGTCTGCCACCTTGTGGCACCTTTCAGCTGTTATTCCAATCTAAGATAGTCCCTCCAGCGTGTCCTAGGTCTTCCTCGGGGCCTTCTCCCGGCCGAGCACGCCCGAAACACCTCGCCAGGGAGGCGCCCGGGAGGCATCGGAACGAGATGCCCGAGCCACCTCAACTGGCTCCTTTCGATGTGAAGGAGCAGCGGCTCTACTCCCAGCTCCTCACCCTGAGTCCAGCCACCATACGGAGGAAACTCATTTCCGCCGCTTGTATTCGCGATCTCGTTCTTTTGGTCATGACCCCCGGCTAAGCTCTCTCTTCACCACGACGGTCCGGTACAGCAACAGCATTCCTGCAGACGCTGCACCGATCCGTCTATCGACCTCACGCTCCAACAGTCCCTCACTCGTGAACAAGACCCCGAGATACTTGCACTCCTCCACTCGAGGCAAGACCTCACTCCCAACCCGGAGGGTACAGTCCACCCGTTTCCGACTGGGAACCACGGGTTTGGATTTGGAGGTGCTGGGTTTCATCCCAGAAGCTTCACACTCTGCAAACTGCCCCAGTAAAATGTGAGCATCGGCCATTCTGGTTATTCTTCGATCTATTTTGATAATTGACTTCAATTTTTGTCTCTGGTTTTGCTCTTCGTTTTAAGGCGTTGGAGATCATTTTAGCTGAACAGCCCCCAAAAATGTGCACCTCTCTCCAAACAACCTTTTAATGAAAGCACGCTGTTCTTGTGAACAATGTCTTGAATGACCCATTTTCCTCAGGCTTTCAAGGAGAAATGTTCAACAAGTGCTGGTTTCATCCTTAAATAGGGGCCCCTTTTTTTTTAACAAAATGATCACAGATCACTGAATGCCACACTATTTTTTTACCACCCCCTTTCTACTAATTGCCTAATTACACAGCCTTATAGGCGTGCATATCATGAATGCTGGCTCTCGTTTGTTTCGTGAGAATCTACTGCACCTACTGGTAACTTGTTTGCCATGTAGCTATAAATATACTAATAACGGTGATTGATCTGGTTAGTCACATTAGACTGCTGATATTTTGAACACTGAACTGATAGACATGAAACTTTTCCTCAACAGCATGTCTCTTACACACACACACACACACACACACAGCATCATTCAGACACACAATGGTGACCATTTTGTGGTCATAGTTGTCAGGCTGATGCAGCGCATCGTTGTGGAACACGCCATCCTGCTTTCCTTCCTCTTCCTTTGCCATCTTGTCTTTCTGTCTTCCCCTTGCAGACGGTGTCCATCTTGGAGCAGCGGGTGACGCTGACAGAAGACAAGGTGAAGGAGTGTTTGCAGAACCAGGTGGCTCAAATGAAAGCGTTTACAGGCGATCTGGGCTGGGCGCCCTCCCCGCACTGAGCCCCTCAAGACTTTGTCCTCCCAAAGATGGCTGTCGGTGATGTCTTAGCAAACAGCGATGACTGAGAGAGGGCGTCTTTCCTGCTCGTGTGTGTCTGCAGTAGACGACATTTTGTACTTGCCTATGCGGCGCGCGTCTGTTTTTAGTAGGAAAATCGGATTATCCAAACCTATTAAAAGCCTCAAGCTATTGCCTCATTGCACATGGTGTCCCGTCTTTTAAAGCGTACGCCCAACTTTAAACATTTCACGTTTGCATATAAATGGAAATGCACCATAAAAGTGGAAAGCTTTCAGGACGGGATAATTCATGCATTGAAAAAGTGCAATGACATTTTCAGCTAGCAGGAAGAGACTCTCACGGGTTTTTGCATTTATTTAAATGACCACTTATCCTTTAACTTCCTTTAGGTGGTTATTTTTGTTTTCTTGCTGTTACTCTTGCTGGAAATTAAACAGACTCCAGATGCTCGTTGGTAACTTGCAAGCCTGTGTTTGTTGTCAATGTTCTTGCCAGAGCGATGAGGTCACCACTCTTTCTGCTACCATCGGTCCTGAGAGCCGGAGCGGTTCTCGGACACATCGTGACTTTGACTGTGCTTGTCCTCTTAGCAGAGATCTGAACAGCGTGAGTCGTGAGTTTTGTCATCCCCGAGCTAGCGGTGAGTCACTTTCACCTCCTCCTTTTGCTAGATCTTTGGAACCATCATGAGTTGTAGTATTCTCCAGCTCATTACTATACAGTGTGGCACGCAAAATCCTAATCCATCCATTGGGTGTATTTTTTTGTGTACGCCAGCGATGTTCAACGTGCAGCCTGCAGCTAATTTTTGTTATTCTTCTGACAAATACACCACAACCTCAAAGTTGGAACTTGGTTAAAAAACATGACTGCTGTCATGCAAACTGTTTTTGCTGGGGTTCAGGTCCCAAATCATAGACCATTTGTTTAATGACTATGAAACTTTGAGACTAAATGGGGACGAAGACCTGTACTGGTCTGTGGGCGGGGCAGAACCGACCGACTAACTCATCGGAAAAGGCTGATGAGTACCACCTGCGTAGATTGCGCTTCTGATCCAGGAGTTGTTCTGTCAGCAAGCATAGCTAGAAAAATATCAGAAAACGTAGCCAAAAGAGTATCAGCGAATTTAGCTACACATGCACTGCACCCATCCTCCTTGTGAGTCTTCCACACACACACACACACACACACACACACACACACACACACACACACACAGCCTGACACCTTCACAGCTTTACTGTTGGATATTACTACACTACACAAAAGTTCTGGGTCGCTAGTATCAAGGAGGAGTTAATTAAAGCCTCATGTCAAATCAACAAAATGGATAATGTTCTGTGTAGTGCTGAAGCGTTGGTGATATCCCACTGTTTGGTTTGCCTGAACACATCAAGCTGAGCACTTGTGTGGATTTGCTGATATTCTTCTTGCTACATTTGCTGATATAGTTTTGCCGAGGTTGTGGCCAACAGTAACCAGTGGGCGCCATAGGTAGCCTACCACTGCGCTGATTACCCCAGCAAAAGGGTGCCAACATATAGAACGTCACAGACTTTGATACCCTTAACAGAAACAAACCAAAAGTTGCGGTCTGCACTGAACTGCTTGGTGGAGACCCAAAGATCCTTACATTTCCTTCCAAAATAACCCAGCTGCCATTGCTAGAATCAGCGCTTTTTATTTTTAGTAGCCTAGTTGGAAATGAGCCTGAGGTTACACTCAGACACAAACAGTCATTTTTCCAACTCATGGAACAAATGAGTTAAATCTGAACGAACGTGGTGGTCCAATCCCGGTCAGTCCGGTGAGAGAGTATGGCGTCACGAAAGGAACATATTAATAATTACTTTTTTTTTTTTTTTTAAGCCAGCACAACCTTCTCACTCGCTCGCGCTGATGGTGGAAAAAAGAAGTAAAACACAACCGGAATTCTGGAGCTGAGCTGCCGGGCCCACTCTCTTCCTTCCTGTCTGGGGCATTCTCAGACACACACACACACACACACGCACACACACACACGGACGCCAGAAAACACGTCTCCCTTCTGTAACTATGGGCCTCTAGCAGATGGCCTTCCAGGAGCTCTTGCAGAGGAGTGGTGGGGGGTGTTGTAGGTGCGTGCATGTGTGTGTGTGTGTGTGTGTGTGGCCTGTATTCACTTTACTCTTTGCTCTACACTTTTAACCCTTGAGTTACTCTGTTTACCTTAATACAAATAGAACACTTCTTTGTCCCACTTTCATGGCATCAGGTCATCTCTTCAAACCTAAACATACACGATGATTAATATGGACATTTATTTCTTTTAACATTTACTGTCATCCCTCGCCACAGTGTCGCTGGAACAGTATGTAAATATAAATATTTATGTATAGTAGGACTGTCAAAAACTGCTGTGGTAACTAACTGAATTACGTTACATTGTTTAGCGTAATGCAAACACATGGTGGCAAGCGCAGACACTGGCACGATGTCACTCCCCACATTGCCTGACGCTCTTTAATAACTCTGTTCTCGCCTTGAACACATTAACTGCCGTGGAGTTCCAACACCATACACGTGTCTCCCGCTCACAAACACGTCTCTAGTACTTGAGCAGGTGCTACACTTCCTCGTTGTCACACTCAGGGCTGCATCTCAACATGTTCATTATGCATGTATGTGTGGTCCAAATAAGCAGAATGACAAAGAAAAACAATACGTGGATATCATCACCCGAGAACGTAACTGCTAACGCGGAAGTACAACTTGCTGCATTTGAAGTATGCTCGTTTGGAGTTGGGTTTCCTGGGATTTCCGAGCATACTGCTAACGCGGAAGTACAACTTGCTGCATTTGAAGTATGCTCGGAAATCCCAGGAAACCCAACTCCAAACGTGAATTCTTTGGACATTCAGGCGACCTCACCCGGACTACTCAGGTTGTCTTTGAAGACGTTTCTCCTCTCATCTGAGCAGGATTTATCGGTTCGTGCTCAAAGCCCAGGTGCACTGTTTTCAACAGGGGTCCCTGAGACCTTTTTTGCGCATCCCGGTATTATGTTGTTTGTTGCCACCAAATTTTGTGATGACGGTAAAAAAAATGACCTGGGCAACGCTCAATGTATTTGGGGGGTCCGCGTTTGCACCTGCTGAAGTATCGACCTTTGCTAAGCAAAGGTACTGCACATTCAGTCCACTTTGCTTAATACGTTGCTTCAAAACAAAGGTTCTCTTTCTGCTCCTCTGGGGTCGTATTTCACTCTCCTTACCTGAAGAAACATTCTTCCACTAATCCGCGTCTGTTTTTTGTTTTTCTTAACAGGGTTGTCTTCTGTGGACTTGAAGTTAGTCATTAGTAATGACAGTGTTGGTGGAGTTGGGTGTTTTCCTTCACTCAGGACCCTTGACAAGCGTAGGTGTATAAACGGGCCTGCATAAGTAAGTCAAAGAGTCTTGAGAGTAAGCCTCTGTAATATGTAGCCCATATGTGGCCCACAAATGTGTGTGTGTGTGTGTGTGGGAGGGGGGTTGTCGAGCCTACGAGGAGAACATCTGGATATGTTTTTCCGTGTAAGCTGTGGTTGCCGCCACTGCTTGCCTGTGTGTGTGTGTTCTGTGTTTCACTAGTTCAGTGTGTCAGGGGCTTTGTCCTCTTCCTGCCTCCATGTTTACAAACTCCCAGCTAAATCCTGCTTTTGCACCATTTAGGAAATTGGAAGTGATTCCTCTTGATGTCCGGGCAGGTGGTGCTTGCGGTGTGAGCTGGAAAACAAGAAGCGGTTTACCCGCAAAAAATGGTCAAAGTGTATTCTTAGACATTGAAGTTCTAAGAGCCGGTTGTAATTTGTCTCTCGGAGCAAAACACAGGAATGGCAGCTGTGTGGAGGTCCGTGCCCAGTGCGCTTTTTTGTTGTTGTTTTTGGGTGGAATACAACCTGCAATTTATTTGTAAGGACTAAGAACAAAAAGGCCAGCTTGTTAATTGTTTTTGTCCGCCTCCTGTTGGTCAACATTTGATTTATTAGGACTTTAAAGGCATACTTCCCATAGAACGTAATTGAAAGAAAAAAATCTGTTCCAGGATCAACTTGTTAGCATCATAAAACTTGCCAACTGTGTAATGCTTAAGTTCACCATGTCTAATATTGAGAGAGAGGCTAACAACAAGAGGTCCTTAGACATTATTGCCCTTACTGTAGTTGTATAAACCAGAAGGCCAAAAGACGATATTTTCACAGAAAAGTCCAAAATAACACGTACTGTATCACAGTGACATCTCACTTCACTATTTTGTTAACATCTCTTGTTGAGACGACTTCTTTTAGCACTAAAGCCAAAGAAAAACCAAAATGCCGGAGTTAATCCATTGGTGCTCTCCAAGTCTTGAAGTCTTGAGACAAGAATTTTAACTTGTGCAACCTCAGGGACATTCCACTTAACTTGTTGATATGACAGTTTGTCTTTTCATGTACGGCATTCCCTCTTTCATGGCAGTTAATTGCTTCCAGAACCAACCATGAAAAAACGAGTTCCACCAAGTAGGATTCCATATTCCTAAAATCCAATAGTTAGAGCATACAAAGCCTAAAGTACAGTTTTTAACATCATTAGAGTGCATTAGATATGAAATAACACCCCTACAGTCACCTTTACACTGGTAATACCCAGTAGATATAATAAGAGAATTAATAAGAGAAAAATAAAACATTTTAGAAGTAAATAAGACGCGTGTGTTGCTGTAAATATGTTCTGGTGTTAAACAGGAAGTAAAGTCAAGGCTTCAGAGTTGCATTTTAGCTTGGTTTGGGTTGTGGTCGCCCATGCTGGGGATCATTCACATTTGCAGTAAAAGGTTCCGGGGATCAAATCTCATGCCTGTGTGACTCACCGAACATTACAGTAACATTGCTGACGCCTGGTGACCAGTGTAGAATATCGCTTGTCATCACAATGTCTTTCAATGTGTCTTCTGAATGCCTTCGATTTGTATTTTAGTTCCTGCTTAAATTAGGCCGATATGTACCATTTGAATGGGAAACGTGATCCTTACAGTGTAAAAATTTTACACACCCCTTCCCAGCATTATGCTATTCCCATCCCACAAGTATGTTACTGCATCCAAAGGCGGAATATTGCCGGGACAACTTGGGGTGGTGTATGCCGTAGAGAAATGTTGCATGAGATAAGGGCCAGAGGGCTGAGCTCTTGACTTGCATTTCTCTACCAAAGTGCTAGGGGGCAGTGTTTTCCTGAGGGTGAGCAACCACAACACTGGTTTGACTAGCTATTTAGCTCCCTGTGTGGTAGGCGTGAACAATAAATAGTGACTGAAGCAACATCCGATTGGTTGCTAGAGATACTAGTGCGTAGTACGCCACGTTTCACTGTCAGTAGCTGCGTTATGTTTGAAATGGTAATTCTTTAGATTAGCCCTTACCGGAAAACAATACCGTTGTTTTTAACAGCGTTAAACGACGATGATATTGTAATAATGGTTAGAACAGTATCATCCGGAAGTGACACATCATTATAGTTGTGACATCTTGCTATATACCCCAATGCTTGTATTCGAAAGTTCGTTTTTTTTATGAAAGTGACATCAGCTGGGTGTTTTTTAAGCAGGAGAAACTTGTTCAAACCTCCCGTCTTCTCGTCATCTCCTTCTTGGACCAGAGCGAGTTTTGGCCATTTTCCCTCGTGCCGCATTTCCTAAACCCCACCCCCCCTCATCCCTCCTCCGTCCCAGCACTCCAACCCCACCACGCTGCACCTTCCTCCCTTTCGAGAGACTGAGCCGCGCTTGTGGACGGTTGCTGAGGTTTTTCTGGCACTGGGCTGCTTCGACCCACGCTTGGGCTTCTGCTCCAAAACCATCTTTTCCATTGGCTTAGTGAGTAAATGGATGGGGGGAGCCTCTGTGCAAATACAAAGCACACTGAGTAATCTTCAGCCAAGAACAAAAACACTTGATAAAAATGTGGAATTGTGATGAATGTGAAAGAAAACTCAACATTATTCCTGACCCGATGCAACAATATTTTCTTATGTTTCTTTAACGGCAAGGACCTGCCCAAAATGCAATGTAAACAACTAATTGGCTTTGTTTTCCTTACTTAATATCGGCTGTGCACCTCTAGTTTTTTTATTTGCACCAAACCATATTTAATGCACAATACTTTCTACTGTAGTTTACATTCACCACGGGTGTGTTGTTTGGGTAGATCTGTCCCATTTCATGTCCAATTCTTATCCGCAGCAGGAAGAGGCCTTAAAGTCTCATTTAGGTCTTAAATATCTTATTTTCTCTTACTTTGTGTACTATATCGGGTAATACAATTTTCAAGGTGACTATAGGAGTGTTATTTCATATCTAGAGGGATCATTTGTAAATAAGGAATCCTGTTTCGCAGAAATGGACTTATCACGGTCGGGTCTGGAAACACTTACCTGTGATGAATTGGGGATTACTCTAATTGGGACACCCGTAAACATGTCCATTTTTTTGAGACTCCAGCCAGTTGCGTGATGCTGCATCGAGCTGCCACCGGACGCTGCGCCTGATCATTTTCAAACCCTCCTGCTAGCCAAAGGTTAATGTTCCCCAATTTTGGATCAACTTTTACAACAAAAGGGACCGTTGCAATCCTCCCCATCGCTCTCTTGCAAGAAGCAAACAAGCTAAATGCACAATCCGGGTTTTAGTCCAAAATATGCCTCATACCCTCATTACACACATCGAAAGTATGAAATGAGAAGCTGCTCCCATTAATGACGATGAATGATCGGGTAGTTGGGCTCAACTGCTTCGGTCTCACCACCTCCATCTCCTTTTAAAGCGGCTAGTTTTAAAAGTCAGTTCCGTTTTCTAGCGCCTAGTGTAGTTTTCACAGAAAGGCATACAGTTTGCCTGCTGGGGACACTCCGAGCTCAGTGGACGCTTTTCTCTGAGGTCATCCTAGTACTGTTGATCGATTGTTAGGAGTGGTCTTGGTGGCGTGATGTGGCAAAATGTGCCCAGCATGACGAAGAGGACTCTTTCAATAGCAATTCGAATTGAACCATGACAGTCACTGCTCCGTTTGTGGATCACACACCTTTTTGCCCTTCGACTTGTGCATTCGCAGGCCACATTTTGTTTACCTGCATTGTAGCTTCATGAAAGTCCCTTGTCCCTTTCTTTGTTACGGTGATGTACTACATTTCTACCATATTCATGTGCAATGATTAGCTGTGGGTTTCATTAGCTGTGGGTGTGTTGCCCTGGCAATTCAGGTCAGGTTTGCATCCACAATCGGAAGAGGCTTCACTCCGCACAAAAAAAGGGACCAGAGCTGCTGGAACCTAGTAGTAGTCAATCAGGTGTTGAAAGCACTTTAGTGTGTAGGCGGTGTACACTTCCAAATGGATGACCCGCTTGACAATCCCGCCAACCCATTAAACAAACCCTCTGATAAGTCGGCCAACAAGTCCCCCCGAAGCCTCTCCTCTTTCCTCCGCTGGAAAGGTCAGCCACTCGCTTGCAAACGTGTGATTTAGGGCAGCCATTCAACAAAATCCATAGTTCACCAGCCACAAACTCAGTCTCACTTAGAGTAGCCATGTTCCACATCCTTACATTCCATGTGAGAAATACACGCTACACAACCTTCTCGATCTTCCCTTCTTCCTTCCATTTTCTACATCGCCTTTCCTCACTAGGGTCGTGGGCATGCTGGTGTCTATCATGGACTAGACTTATCTACCTAAAGTGTGCACTTATTTAGTATTAATCTGCGAAAAAGGTGCTTAATGTACTGTATATAATGTATATATCAACATCCATATTTGTCCTTGAAGTGGAATACGTAAGGTGATGGAAGATGGCTCTTGGGCATCTAACATGGCAAGGAATCATATTTGGGAACACCTAAAGTCCAAATGGACACAATGGGCCTATTAAGGCTGAGAACCATGTGATTTCTCCTATCCAATCAGTGAGCCAGAAAGGTAATACTAACAGTGATAGTGTGTTATTTTATACTGATGTATTCGTTATTTTAAATATACGGATAATTTTTTTTTTAAATACAGTATGTGCATTTAGTCACTGTAGTTCCCTGAATATTGTGACTCGCACCGAAATAATAATCAAGCTTTGATATTTTGTTGAACCCTCATAGTTCCTGATCAACCCCAAAATATAATTGGTTCGTTATCCCAATTCCGACAATTCCTGAAAATTTCTTTCAAATCCATTCAGAGCTTTATTTTGAAATTGAACAGAAAAATGCTGGCAAAAACATATTCTAGCAGCGGTAATTATTAAAAAATAGGCCGGGGCCCCAGAATTCCTGCCAATATGATATAATAAAAAGAAACCAGAAACACATCACTCGTGAAACTTACAGAAGATGAGACAACATCTTCGAGGAGACTTTGGATGCGAGAGTATGTGATGAATAGTGATGCAGAACTCGCTGTGCTTCCATGTAGCACATCTTCTGACTGTTCGCACATACCGGCGAGTGCTGTCCAGCACTTGGGCTGTGTCAGCTGTTGTTTGACTCGCCGAACGCCGTCAAGTATTTCTTCTTCAAATGCCATATTAAATTAAAGCTTTTCGACGCGCTACCCCCGCGAGATATTTTTTGTGGCATGTTTTTCCATTTCATATCTCTCACAAATGGCAGGTACTCCCACACAGCAGACATGTTTGTTGGGCCTTAGCACGCCTGTGCAGTGTGAAGGAAAGCGGGGGGGGGAGTCTTCCCCAAGACACTACGCTACAATGCACGTAGGGATCGCGACAGGCTGAAGTTGCAAAACCAAAATCAGCAGCTTTTGATGGGTGGATCCCTAGAAGATTTTGTGGAAACAAAAGTTATTAGATACTAATAGTAATACTCATTTAAAATGGGGAGGGTTTTAGAGGGGTAAGACATTTCCTGGCAGTTTTGTCTTCTGTTTGGTGAATTTATTTGCATTTGTGTGTGTATCGAGTACAAGTGGTGGCGAGCAGTGGCAAGATCTGGTGAACTGCGATCTTTATGCTCTTTCGCTGTGCTTTTGTTTGCAACAAGATGGAAATAATCAATGCAGTGCATCTAATGTTCCACACAAACATAATAAGTATGAAAACAAAGGCACAGAACATAAACCAATTAGGAAACCAGACTTATTAGTGAGCCAACGGTGGGGCACATATAGCAGGTTATTATGCACCAGGCAAAAACACTTGTGAAGAAGGACAAGGTCAAAGGAAGAATAGAATGACAGAATAGTGCGTCGCACAAGTGGCCGTACGTCATCGTCATACTTGCTTCAACCACCGCAGTCGGCTAAAAGAGGAGGGTTGAGCCCAGGAAAGAGAGAAATGGCTTAAAATTAAAAAAAAAAAACAAGTTCTGGTGAAACTATTTTTAGATTGTTCACTTGGAGTGAATGAGAATTGTTTTCTGGAAGAAAAAAAAAACCGACCTGTTGAAGTGTGATTGCCAGAGGAACTGGCACTAAAGTGTTCCTTGCTACAAACTCAGGAATAACTTCAAGGATAGTAGCTAGAGCGTGTACACTATACTTGCTTCTATTCCTATGTTTGGCTTGCCCGTCTAGGGGACGTTGCAAGGGAAGGAGATACAGGCTTACTGTGAGGAGGAGGGCTCGATAATGACGCTGCTCAGTTATCACTGTAACCATCATCGGAGCAGATCCTTTTCCCAGGTTGAGAAATGCCATCTTCATCCAACGACTTAGAGGCTCCACTTTCTGAGCATTTGACTGTCTTAATTTCACTTCGCTATTCCTTTTCCTTGACGCGCTCCCATCGGAGGAGTTGTGCTGCTAGGGGACAGATCGAAGGACGAAAAGTTAACTAAACCGATGTTGTCCTTAGTGTAGCTGCACGCGACGACGTTTTCTCCCGCCTTTTTCTTTTTGCACAGTAGCAATCATTTATTACAAGCGTGTCTCAACGCGAAACACCTCTCTTCCGGTTTTGGTTTGACAAAAATATACGTTTGCAATGAAGGGAAACCAAATCCAAAGTGCGAGTGACTAAAACAAGCACAGAACGGCCTTAAAGAGAAAGGGGGTGTCTGTCAAAGAGTCGACGGTAATAAAGACAGAGTGACTCGTGTAACCTGCAGACACCAAGAAAAACACATCAAGTGTTGCCGGCCTGACGGAGCGAGTGCTCACTGGAACCGCAGCAGGCCTTCATTGGATAATAGCGTATATAAAGCTTTTTTTTGTTGTTCTCCCGCCCACTGAATCTAATCAAGCCGGAGAGCAAACACACGCCAGCGCCTCACCCTGCCGCGTTACTGTGGCAACTAACAAAGCGGTACGGCCTGGTCAAAGGTGGCCCGGTGCCACTCCGAATGATCACTTCACTCTCCTCTGTACCACTTTTGATTAGGACCTCATGGCCACGGTTGGCTGCCACAAGGACTTTCCATTCGTCCAACAACATAAGAGAAAGTATGACAAACTGTCCTTTAGGATACAGCGCTAGCTCGGCTTTTATCATTAATTCCTTCCCAAAGGTCTGACGGAAACCGAAAGGGTTTTTTCCCATAAAAGAACAATTCATTTTTGCACACACCTAAAATATTTTCTTTCTTGAAGTATTGGTGGTGTTTCTCATGTTTTATCAAATTGCTGCCACTGCAATAATGGGATTATGGACTGCTTTGGAGCAAAAAGTAGTCCCCCTAGCCTACTTTTCCAACGTCTTTGTATGTTTAATATGTTGTAATGTTGTTCTACATAACGTGGACGTGCCATATCTTGAGATTGACTTTATGTTCTGGTACAGGAACCTCACAAAGAATGTTTTGTTTTCTGAGGACCTAGAGACCTCGTTCATGGTCACTGAGAATTTAGTCTATGTTCACATTCTCTGTGGGTCGTTGGTGACCTCATATCTTTTATAGCATAGGTGGCTTCAGCTCTTTGAATCCCTGAATCCAGGTCTCTCCTTGATGCAATGCGCAGTCCTGTGCGTTATGGAGGCTTTGGGCGTTTTATCATCATCCAATTATATTTAATATCCAACTCTTCTAAATAAGGCCATGAGGTAAAGAAAATAGATCTACCGAGTAGGTGTACAAAACTGTGGTCAGACCAGCGATGGTGTTTGGTTTAGAGACAGTGCCTCTGAGGAAACGACAGGAGGCAAAGCTGGAGGTAGCAGAGATGGAGATGCTGAAGTTCTCTTTGGGTGTGACCAGGATAGACAGGATCAGGAATGAGCACATCAGAGGGACAGCGCATGTTAGAGGTTTTGGAGATAAAGTCAGAAAGGCCAGACTGAGATGGTTCGGACATGTCCAGAGGAGAGATAGTGAATATATTGGTAGAAGGATGCTGAGTTTTGAATTGCCAGGCAGGAGGCCTAGAGGAAGAGCAAAGAGGAGGTTTATGGATGTAGTGAAAGAGGACATGAAGGTAGTTGGCGCAACAGAAGAGGATGCAGAAGATGCAGGGTCAGATGGAGGCAATTGATTCGCTGTGGTGACCCTTGAAGGGATAAGCTGAAAGGAAAAGAAGAAGACTGCACTAAGAGCCAATCAGAGAGTGTTTCAACACCACCGCCTCTGATAGTAATAAATAAAGGAGAAGAAAGCGCAAACAATTACTGTAACTTGCAACTGTGCCTGAAGAACTACACATCCTGCCAATTCATGGACAGAGAAAACATCTTAGTGCGACAAGTACAGTTGGAAAACGTGAGAAAGGACATCTTAATCTGCGAGGAGAAGGTGTTGCTTTCGCACAAAGGAGGGATGTGCTGCAAAAATCCCACCGGTGCTTGTTGTCTTGTTACGGCACCTGCATATCAGTCCCACAATGCACTTCTGACCAACATTTCCCATATCACGTTATTGTATTCACACACCGGTCTTAGAGTGTGTGTCTCCAAGAAGAACTGTTGTGTGCTTTTTACATGTACCTGCTAACTCTGCACTTGTCCGATGTAACATTAGGCGTGGGGCAGGAGGACATGAATGTTAGCAACACTAGCATAGCTACGTGCGCTAAAGTGCTAACCTTGCGCGCACATTTTAACAGCAACATCTTGCTAGGTCAGCCTATTTGCTGAAGAAAAATAAAATGATCGAAATCACGTTATTATGACGTGTAGCAAAGCCTGCTCTTTTTTCTTCATATGAATCAGTCCTTGGTAAATGGCGAGCAGGACTTTTAACCTAATAGCTACTTCATTTAAATAATCTGATTTTTTGGGTACTGTAACCCTTCATTAACAGGATGCTCCAGCAAGACCCTCCAGATTGTCAAAATTGCTGCTGCTCAACTAATACCTAGAACTGGGAGAAGAGCTCATGCAATGGGAGGTGCCTCTTTGTGTCTGATCCTCATAAGGTTGTCACGATGCGGCGCATCTGCAACAATGATTCCACACTCGCCCGTGGATGTGAGGAAAGTTCAAAATGTTCCAGGAGGCTTGTATACAAACACAGCGAGTGGCTACCAAACACACACACACACACACACTCTCTCTCTCTCAAACAGAGTCTGTTGTATTTTCACATAACACCCCCCCCCCCCCTTGTCTGTTGGTGTGTGTGTTGCGCGTGTAAGTCAGTGGCCAGTCAAGAGAAGCATTATCTGCAGCTGGTGCATCCCCCCTGCCACCCCTCTCTCCCTGCAGCTGTGAGGAAATCAAACGTTCCTCTTTTCCCCCTCTCTGCCTCTGTCACAACCTGCTGATGTTGTATGAGGTCACTGCTGGTGGGACCTAGTGACGACCCAGTGGCCTCCATAACGCTAACAAGCCAATCCTCGCCATACGCATGGAGGGGCTGTCTTCGGAAGTACGTTATCTTACGTTATCCAAGCAAATTCACCATAAGTCGGTGGTCATTTATAAATGCGTGATAACATACTGTATGTTGAATGTACAGCATGCATGAGCCACTGTTTGTAAGTAAGCCCCTAAGTTTGCCATGTTTATGCTTCACCGATAATGTTTTTCAAGATTTCGCACTTTATTCAGCAGCCCTTGAATGCACCATGATTGTGTTTGGCTAAGGAAGCGCAGGATTTGACAGTCAACCCGACCTGGAAACTTGCAACAATGTCAATACAAGGTAATATATGATCATACGCCTTCTCTTGCCTGCTAGCCTGACCAGGCTAAAGGCTACCCCGTGACTCCGATGCGATCTGTTCATGGATCATTTTACATTATCCTGCAATTGTGGTTAGTATCTATACATTTTACATGTGATTAACAGATGTGTGAGGCATACAGTATTTCAGTTTTATTGCAAATGTTGATCTGATTTTGCAGGAAAACATCAATTGTGTAGCAGCAAAGTTTGGAGTGGGAGGAGTGAGCCATGTGTTTAAAATGGACATTTTTTGGGGACGTATCAAATACTCTTACTTTTGCGCCACTTTCTTCGCACCGTGTACGCACATCACCTCATTCGACGTAGAGTCTGAACAGGAGTAGGAAATAGCAAATCTTACGTAATCCCACCTCTAGTCCTACCTCGGCAATTAGCGGACGTTTGTACACTTCCTGCCTTGAAATGATAGCGTTTCCTATTAGGAAACAAAAAGCATACGGAAAGTGTAATTGTACATAGTTTTGTTCGCTTTTGTATGTTGTTGTTGGGGTTCTCGATACATACCAGCTAGAAAGGATATTGGCAACTGGTTAGGCGCACCGCCCCGAGAAAAACAAGCCGTGTGCAGAAACAGGTCTCAAAGTGTAGAAGTTGTAACAGCGGGGGACGTGTAAACAGAAGACATGTCATGTCCATCACAGACATCCGCAACATGACATGTCCGTGGTTGGAATCCACAAACCCAAACAGTGAAACGATGGAAACTAATCCTGGATGAATTATCAGCTCAGCACATTCCGTCGCAAAAGACACAAGATGTCATTTGGAAATGCACTTCAATGCTTTGATGAGCTACAATGAGGGGTGTCCAAACTTTTCCCAGCGGGGGCCACGTACTGTATGGTAAAATCACGTTTTGTAAACCAACCCATGTAGATATCCTCACACGTGATGTATATTTAAGGAAAAAAGCACCCTGGATCTCAGCTGCGTGTTTAGGTAACAAAGTGTACTGTTTTTTTTCTCCGATGCTCGTTTTTTTACTTTTGCTGTTCATTGTTACAAATATTTCTACTGTCTTCTTGTCATTTTTTCATAATACTGACTTTAGTGCCAAAATATTTTTTACTCTATTGTCATAATATCATCTTTTTGCCAACCTACTTTTCCAAAATGTTTTGTTACTGAAATTGCAAAAATTATTATTTATAATTTCCTCATAGTATCGTTATTTGTAAATGTTTCGGTCATAAAGTTACAATTTGTATATTAATATATTATGACTTTAATATTATATTCTAACTTTATTTTTATAAAGTTACTGTTATTTTTTGCAATTTTTTGACTTTTTGTTTAGTTATATTTTTTAAATGTGGCATGGGTCGATAAAAAATCAGTTATGGGCTGCAAATGGCCCACACCTTATGTATTTTAATTAATAATTTACTATATGTATTAGCCATCCATCCACCCACACTACGGTCACGGAAGTATGCTAAAGGCTATCCCAGCTGACTTTGGGCGAGAGGCGGGGTACACATACAGACAACCATTCATACTCACATTCATACCGATGAACAATTTAGAGTCACTGATTAACCTAACATGCATGTTTTTCGAATGTGGGAGGAAACCGGAGTACCCGGAGAAAACCCACACATGCACGAGGAGAACATGCAAACTCCACAGAGATTTGAATCCAAATTTTCCAGATCTCCTGACTGACCGACCCTGTACAGTAGTGTTTAAAATAATAGCAGTGCAATGTGAATAACCAGATTAATCACCGTTATTAGTATACTACATGGCAAATAAGTTAGCTGTAGGTGCAGTAGATTCTTAGAAAACAAACAAGATCCAGCATTTGTGATATGCACGCTCTTAAGGCTGGGCAATTGGGTAGGGGGTGTTCAAAAAAATAGCAGTGTGGCATTCAATCAGTGAAAAAAACAGGTGTAAAAATCAGGTGGCCCCTACTTAAAGATAAAACCTGCAGCGTCTCTTTGAAAGCCTGGGGGAAATGGGTCCTTCTTGACATTGTTCCGAAAAACAGCGTTCTTTGAAAAAGTTGACTGGACAGGAGAACACTTAAAAAGAGGTGCAAATAATTTTTGGCTGTTCAGCTAAAATGATCTCCAATGTCTTAAAATGGAGAGCAAAACCAGAGACACGTGGCAGAAAACAGAAGACAGCAATCAAAAGTGGGTGAAAAATAACCAGAATGGCAAAGGCCCAATGATCACCTACAGGATGATCAAAGACAGTCTGGAGTTACCTGTAAGTACTGTGACAGACGTCTGTGTAAAGCTAATCTGTTTACAAGAATGCCCCGCAAAGTCCTTCTGTTAAAAAAGCGGCTTGTGCTGAAGAGGTTACAATTTGCCTAAGAACACATCAACTGGCCTAAAGAGAAATGGAGGATCATTTTGTGAACTAATGAGAGTAAATTTGTTCTTTTTGGGTCCAAGGGCCGCAGACAGTTTGTGAGACGACCCCCAAACTCTGAATTCAAGGACAGTACAGAGTGAAGCATGGTGGTGCAAGCATCATGATGTTTCTCCTACTATGGTGTTGGGCCTATTTATCGCATAGCAGGAATCACGGATCAGTTTGCGTATGTCAAAATACTTGGAGGTCATGTTGCCTTATGCTGAACAGGACGTGCCCTTGGAATGGGTGTTTCAACAAAACATCAAGCCCCAACACAGTCATAAACCAGCAAAATCTTGGTTCCAAACTAATGAATTAATGGTTATGGAGTGGCCTGCCCAATCCCCGGACCTTAATCCAATGGAGAATTTATGGGGTATGATCAAAAATGCTGTTTTAATAAGCAAAACCAAGAAATGTTAATGAATTTTGGAATGTTGTTAAAGAATCTTGGAGTGGAATAAAAGCTGAAAGCTGCCACAAGTTGGTTGACTCCATGCGCCACGGATGTGAAGCAATTATAAAAAACTGCTTATACAACTAAATATTAGTTTAGTCATTCGCGGGATTGCCAAATCCTAGAAACAAAAACGTGTGTACTAAGTATTTCTGAGTTTGTAAGGTTAACGGCAGACACCGCTATTTTTTTCAACCACCCCCAACTTTTTTCAACTCATTGCCCAATTGCACAGCCTTAAGATTGTGCATATCATGAATGCTGGGTCTTGTTTGTTTTCTGAGAATCTACTGCACCTACCGGTAACTTGTTTGCCATGTAGCAATAAAAAATATACTAATACCAGTTATTAATCTGGTTAGTCACATTGCACTGCTATTATTTTGAACACTACTGCAGTACTACCCAGAAAATTAGAATATCCTAAAAAGGTTTAGTTAAAAGTTGAATTTGACATATTATACAATTGAATAATTTGCAAATCAATATGTTTCAATTTTTTTCTTGGATTTTGCTGTGCAGGTCTTGCAGCTTTAAAAAAAATTCAAATTTTCTGAGTTGTGGGTTTTATAAACTGCAAATCTGAAATAAATTTGTTTTTTCAATAAAATTTGTTGGTTTCTTCTTTTATGTTGTCAAAATCAAACAACTAAAGTGTTGTAATTTTTCAGGTAGTACTGTACATGTATTATAACAGGATAAAATACTACACAAACATACACGATTTATGGTGAAGGAGATGTGTTTTCTGCAGGAAAAAAAAATTATGTTGTTATTGTTTGACCAGAACTCCACTAATTTGCGGGGCTGTCGCACATGTGTGGGGGATCCACTGGTCTAGCTTCTAAGTCGCAGACAAACAGCAGCTTGCTACTTTTATCACGAGGCAAGCCGCCACCATTTGTTTTTCAACCAGCTCTGCGTGAAGTAAGAAACATTCAAACCGCGGGCGCCTCTCCTCTTGACCGAAGACGACGTGCTCCACTCTGCAAAAGTTACGCGGCAGCCGCAGCTCGGCTACCACAGTTGTCGTCGCAGCACGAGGCGGTGACTAACTACGTCCACGGCTTTAACCGCCGGTCTGTGGCCACAGCCATGCAGAGCAGCTGCTCCTTTGGCCGCCAGCGCTACACGACGCCCGCT
This sequence comes from Oostethus manadensis, assembly GCA_024372805.1. NCBI lineage: Eukaryota > Metazoa > Chordata > Actinopteri > Syngnathiformes > Syngnathidae > Oostethus > Oostethus manadensis. The sequence goes on from QODF01000279.1 coordinate 938,998, forward strand.
TGCACTGTTTGACCCTTTAAATCCAGCGGTGGACACAAAATGTGTGATTCAAGATATTTGCTCTCATGCGACCTCCGTAGACGTGACTCTAGTGGGAGGCAAAAAGAGTCAAATGTCCTTTGAAAACACGGGCAGGGAGCCCATCCATTTTCTATGCCGCTTATCCTCACTAGGGATGCAGGGGTCTGCTGGAGCCGATCCCAGCTGACTTCAGGCGAGAGGCAAACAATCATTTAGAGTTACCAAGTCACCTCACATGCATGTTTCCGGGCCCTTGGCTTACTAGTGCTCCTGAATGGCCGCACACAAAAGGGTGAAAGTTTGGCACAACGTGCACCCCTGCTGTGTTGCCTGTGCTGTTTCTGACACAGTATATAATTTGGGTTTGATGGGTTGAAAAACATGGCTGCCATCAAGCAAAACAGAAACTTACTCTAACAACTAATTGTCCCCAGCTCTTGGAGAGTTTGTCTAGTGATGATAAAACTCTGAGGATATCTGGATTACATGCACGCCAGCGTGTCTTCTTATGCATTTCAAGCACAACCCAAAGGTGGCGCCACAAGTAGCACGTACAGTATAAAAGTTAGGACGCTTCCTTTGAGCCTTTGTAAGGGCGTAATTGCTTGTTATGGCGTCGTTGTCGCTTTTCTCTCTCATCTTTGATTCCTGTGCATTCTGTGAAAATCAATAACAAAACATTTTTCCCTAATAAACATCCCAAAGGTTTTGTTTTTTGCGCCAAATCTTTGAGCGATGCTTTAGAAGCTTTTGATGAACTAAACTGGTCAAAAAAACCCAGAATATACAAATAATGTATTGAGGAAATGGTGACATTTTCTTACTTGACATTAAGGACATGAATCCTTACTGTACATAAAAGTTCTTTGACAAATCCTTTTTTTTTTTTTTACATTTTTCGTCCAGTCCCGAGTACTAAGAACTACAAGTGTGAACGCAGCATTCGTAAACGACATGATGCTAATTTTAAGGTAACGGCAATTAAAACAGTAGAATTATGATAATAAAACATCATATAATGAATATTAAACATGTACTATTAAAAATATTAAAGGAAAACTCAACTTTTTAGGAAATTTTGCCTATCATTGATCCTCATATGAGACATGAACGCACGTCTTTCTCTTTTATGTGCGTTCTGAAGATATAGAAACAAAAAAATCCCATTACTACTCGTAATGGGATCCACCAATGCTGCATACAAAAACCGCTATTTAAACAACTCCAAAAAACAATGAGAATCCAGGTTGCTCTGATAGTGGCCTGCAGCTCCTATGCATTGCTGGGTCTGGTGCATCTTGACAATACCCCGTAGATTTTCTATGGGGTTCCGGTCAGGCGCGTTTACTGGCCGTTAAGGACAGGGTAGTTTTTGCACTGTGTGCAGGTGCCAAGTCAAAACTGAAATCTGCAGCTCCATAAGGTTGGTCAGCAGCAGGAACCATGACATGCTCTAAAACTTCCTGGTAGATGGCTGCACTGACCTTGGAGATTGGAGATTGGACCTCAGAAAACACAGCAGATCAACACCAGCAGATGACTTGGCACCCCAAACCATCACTGTGGAAACTTTACACTGGGACTCTCCTCTTCCTCCAGACTCTGGGATCTTGATTTCCAAAAGAAATGCAAAATTGATTTTTGTCAGTGAACATAACTTTGGACTACTCAGCAACAGTCCAGTTCTTTTTGTCCTTAGCCTAGGTGGGTCGGTTTTGATGCTGTCAGAGGAACAGGACAGCTGAGACCCATGTCTGTGTGTGCTTACGCATACGTCTTAAAGCACTGACTCCAACTGCAGTTCATTCTTTGTGAATCTCCCCCACATTTTTGAATGGCTTTTGTATCACAATCCTCTCTACAGTATAGTGCGCTTACCTGTATTGCTTGTAATACACTTGGACACAAAGCTCTGTGAACAGCCAGCTTCTTTAGCAATGATCTTTTGTGTCAGTGATCGTCTTTTGGGCAACTGTCAAGTCAGCAGTCTTCCCCATGATCGTGTAGCCTACAGGACTAGACTGAGAGACCATTTAAAGGCAGTGCGGGTGTTTTGAGTGAACTGGTTTGAATGGGACATTGGATGTCTTCAATAATGAACCTTAATTTTGTGAGATACTGAGATTGGGATTCTCTTGGAATTAGCTGTCAGTTATAATTCCAATGAAGAAATTAAGAAACAAATTATTGAGCATCACCTCTAAGTGTGATCAACAAGCAGGTGACCAGCTTCCTCCCTCGTGAATGGCCGAGGAAGCATCAATGGTGCTCGGCCCCTTTAAATCCTCACGCCCCGCCCTCTTCTCTGGAACGCTCTCACAGCCGCTTTAACTGCTCGCAGCTCAGGCAGCGACCCAGAGGCGCTCCTCGAATCAACACCGATATCAAACACCCCATCCAGCCATGATCCAGGACGGCAGCTCGTTGACGCCGCACTAATCCGGTCCCCTGACGCGTTTTTTGGGGGGTGTTTTTGTCTTCCTCGGTGCCCGCTCGGATGGACGTGGCTGGGTTGGAGGAGCGGGAGGAAGCCGCCGCACGCTTGACTTCCCCGCCGCGAGCGGAGGGGCATGTTGGGTCCGTGCGTGTCGGCTGAGTGGCGGCGGCAAGAGGAGGAGGAGGAAGCGAACTTTAGCGCCGTGATCTGCCCTCGTTTTACCCCCAGCCCGTCCCCTCACGTCATAGACTTCCCCACAACGTTTCCCCGATGAGAAGCCCTCACCCGCGGGGAGGCTGCGCGATGGGGACGATGAGTAAGAGCGCCGAGTGGCTCCAGGAGGAGCTCGAGTCCGGGACCGCCGCGCCGCCGCTGCTGCTGCTCGACTGCCGGCCGCACGAGCTCTACGAGTCGTCGCACATCGAGGCGGCCATCAACGTGGCCATCCCGGGCCTTATGCTCCGCCGGCTCAAGAAGGGCAACCTGCCCATCCGCTCCATCATCCCCAACAACGAAGACAAGGAGAAGTTCGTCAAGCGCTGCAAAACGGACGTGGTGCTTCTGTACGACGAGGCCGCCCCCGAGCGACAGGAGTCCGGGCTGGGGAGCTCCGTGCTCGGGCTGCTGCTGCAGAAGCTCCGGGACGATGGATGCAAGGCTTTCTACCTGGAAGGTGAGATGCGATATCTCGTAGTGGCAACAACAGAAGATGTCGTTTCAGTTTTGTAGTTTCAACTCTAATGTCGTTGGATGGTTTTTTCCAATATAGAAAAACATTGTTGTTTGTATTTTCACCGTTATTGATTTGTTATTGCTTGTTTAGTTCCTTATCATTAAAGAACCAACCTTATGTGCTATAAAATGTTGGATCTATGCATTCCAAATAACAAAGTGGGGCAAATAAAAGCTGTTTTCAGTTCCATGCTGCCCTGGCCCTGCTGTTCTCCTTCAGCATGAAGTAAAGACGGGTTTGTTTTTCACGAATATAAGAAGAGCGGGGGAAACCCGCATGCAGAAACATCACAAAAAAGGCGTCTTGGTGAAGTGTGCCCCAGTCAAGCCACAAGCTGGATGTGCCATTCATAAAAAAAACCCTCATCCACGCTTGCTTCTCTCAATGGAGCACATCGGTTCAGCTGTTTGCTCATCTCACAGCTTTAGTCAGCTCACAAAAATGTTCTTCTTGTTGCGCCGTGACATTTATCTAGCCCGAGATGTGTGGTCCACATATCCGATCAGGCACAGTAGGAGTACATGAAGATGATTGGGCTGATATCTGGTCTTTTTCGGCCCCCGCAGGAGGCTTCCACAAGTTCCAGTCCGACTTTCCTGAACACTGCGAGACCAACTTGGACTGTTCTAGTCCCAGCAGTTCCCCGCCGTCCTCCGTGCTCGGCCTGGGAGGACTCCGCATCAGCTCTGACTGCTCTGATGGCGAGTCAGACCGCGAGCCGGTCAGCGCCACTGAGTCAGAGGGCAGCCCGCTGCCCAGCAACCAGCCGGCGTTTCCCGTCCAGATCCTGCCGTATCTCTACCTGGGCTGCGCCAAGGACTCCGCCAACCTAGACGTGCTGAGCAAGTACAACATCAAGTACATCCTCAACGTCACACCCAACCTGCCCAACATGTTTGAGCACGAGGGCGACTTCAAGTACAAGCAAATCCCCATCTCGGATCACTGGAGCCAGAACCTCTCGCAGTTTTTCCCTGAGGCTATTTCGTTCATTGGTTAGTGTTAATTTTATTTGTAAGCAATATCAAAAAATATGTTTGTACATATTTACACACCAGGTAGGTGGGCTTACCGTACCCTTACTTACCCTTAGCCTTACCCTAACACCTACATAAAGTGTAATGTTTACAGCAGGGGTCGGCAACCTTTACTATCAAAAGAGCCATTCCAAATTCCATGTTTTTTTTCTTTTTCATTAAGAAATGACTTTTCTTTTCACCCAGGACTGGATGCTTTATTCGTGCAAATGAATGAATGAATATAGATGAATTATTTTGGATGCATTCATGGTTAGTTTACCGCAGGAATTTCACACTCAAGCAGCCACCTGCAGGGAATTAACCCGTAGCCCTAGCCTCAGCCTTCCCTTAAACCCCAACCATATGGAGCACAGAGAGGCAGCAAAATAGGGTAATGGTTTAGGGCAGGGGTCTCAAACTCAACTTAGCTTGGGGCGGCTGAAGGCAGAGTCTGGCTGAGACACATGCACGCACGCGCAATTTAAATTAAAACATTTAAAAAATCCAATCTTCTCAAACGTCTTTTTTTTTTTAAACACAAAATAAGATAAACACGGACACTGGTGTAAAGAAGTTGTGTGCAAAAATAGTAATAATAATCAGTTTTTCACTCATTGAAAAACGTTTTTCTGCTGGCATCAAGCCCGGTGGATGTCACGCCCCTGAGAGCCATGTACCCCACTGTGATTGGTAGGTCCGTNCTCCGATGCTCGTTTTTTTACTTTTGCTGTTCATTGTTACAAATATTTCTACTGTCTTCTTGTCATTTTTTCATAATACTGACTTTAGTGCCAAATATTTTACTCTATTGTCATAATATCATCTTTTTGCCAACCTACTTTTCCAAAATGTTTTGTTACTGAAATTGCAAAAATTATTATTTATAATTTCCTCATAGTATCGTTATTTGTAAATGTTTCGGTCATAAAGTTACAATTTGTATATTAATATATTATGACTTTAATATTATATTCTAACTTTATTTTTATAAAGTTACTGTTATTTTTTGCAATTTTTTGACTTTTTGTTTAGTTATATTTTTTAAATGTGGCATGGGTCGATAAAAAATCAGTTATGGGCTGCAAATGGCCCACACCTTATGTATTTTAATTAATAATTTACTATATGTATTAGCCATCCATCCACCCACACTACGGTCACGGAAGTATGCTGGAGGCTATCCCAGCTGACTTTGGGCGAGAGGCGGGGTACACATACAGACAAACAAGCATTCATACTCACATTCATACCGATGAACAATTTAGAGTCACTGATTAACCTAACATGCATGTTTTTGGAATGTGGGAGGAAACCGGAGTACCCGGAGAAAACCCACACATGCACGAGGAGAACATGCAAACTCCACACAGAGATTTGAATCCAAATTTTCCAGATCTCCTGACTGACCGACCCTGTACAGTAGTGTTTAAAATAATAGCAGTGCAATGTGAATAACCAGATTAATCACCGTTATTAGTATACTACATGGCAAATAAGTTAGCTGTAGGTGCAGTAGATTCTTAGAAAACAAACAAGATCCAGCATTTGTGATATGCACGCTCTTAAGGCTGGGCAATTGGGTAGGGGGTGTTCAAAAAAATAGCAGTGTGGCATTCAATCAGTGAAAAAAACAGGTGTAAAAATCAGGTGGCCCCTACTTAAAGATAAAACCTGCAGCGTCTCTTTGAAAGCCTGGGGGAAATGGGTCCTTCTTGACATTGTTCCGAAAAACAGCGTTCTTTGAAAAAGTTGACTGGACAGGAGAACACTTAAAAAGAGGTGCAAATAATTTTTGGCTGTTCAGCTAAAATGATCTCCAATGTCTTAAAATGGAGAGCAAAACCAGAGACACGTGGCAGAAAACAGAAGACAGCAATCAAAAGTGGGTGAAAAATAACCAGAATGGCAAAGGCCCAATGATCACCTACAGGATGATCAAAGACAGTCTGGAGTTACCTGTAAGTACTGTGACAGACGTCTGTGTAAAGCTAATCTGTTTACAAGAATGCCCCGCAAAGTCCTTCTGTTAAAAAAGCGGCTTGTGCTGAAGAGGTTACAATTTGCCTAAGAACACATCAACTGGCCTAAAGAGAAATGGAGGATCATTTTGTGAACTAATGAGAGTAAATTTGTTCTTTTTGGGTCCAAGGGCCGCAGACAGTTTGTGAGACGACCCCCAAACTCTGAATTCAAGGACAGTACAGAGTGAAGCATGGTGGTGCAAGCATCATGATGTTTCTCCTACTATGGTGTTGGGCCTATTTATCGCATAGCAGGAATCACGGATCAGTTTGCGTATGTCAAAATACTTGGAGGTCATGTTGCCTTATGCTGAACAGGACGTGCCCTTGGAATGGGTGTTTCAACAAAACATCAAGCCCCAACACAGTCATAAACCAGCAAAATCTTGGTTCCAAACTAATGAATTAATGGTTATGGAGTGGCCTGCCCAATCCCCGGACCTTAATCCAATGGAGAATTTATGGGGTATGATCAAAAATGCTGTTTTAATAAGCAAAACCAAGAAATGTTAATGAATTTTGGAATGTTGTTAAAGAATCTTGGAGTGGAATAAAAGCTGAAAGCTGCCACAAGTTGGTTGACTCCATGCGCCACGGATGTGAAGCAATTATAAAAAACTGCTTATACAACTAAATATTAGTTTAGTCATTCGCGGGATTGCCAAATCCTAGAAACAAAAACGTGTGTACTAAGTATTTCTGAGTTTGTAAGGTTAACGGCAGACACCGCTATTTTTTTCAACCACCCCCAACTTTTTTCAACTCATTGCCCAATTGCACAGCCTTAAGATTGTGCATATCATGAATGCTGGGTCTTGTTTGTTTTCTGAGAATCTACTGCACCTACCGGTAACTTGTTTGCCATGTAGCAATAAAAATATACTAATACCAGTTATTAATCTGGTTAGTCACATTGCACTGCTATTATTTTGAACACTACTGCAGTACTACCCAGAAAATTAGAATATCCTAAAAAGGTTTAGTTAAAAGTTGAATTTGACATATTATACAATTGAATAATTTGCAAATCAATATGTTTCAATTTTTTTCTTGGATTTTGCTGTGCAGGTCTTGCAGCTTTAAAAAAAATTCAAATTTTCTGAGTTGTGGGTTTTATAAACTGCAAATCTGAAATAAATTTGTTTTTTCAATAAAATTTGTTGGTTTCTTCTTTTATGTTGTCAAAATCAAACAACTAAAGTGTTGTAATTTTTCAGGTAGTACTGTACATGTATTATAACAGGATAAAATACTACACAAACATACACGATTTATGGTGAAGGAGATGTGTTTTCTGCAGGAAAAAAAAATTATGTTGTTATTGTTTGACCAGAACTCCACTAATTTGCGGGGCTGTCGCACATGTGTGGGGGATCCACTGGTCTAGCTTCTAAGTCGCAGACAAACAGCAGCTTGCTACTTTTATCACGAGGCAAGCCGCCACCATTTGTTTTTCAACCAGCTCTGCGTGAAGTAAGAAACATTCAAACCGCGGGCGCCTCTCCTCTTGACCGAAGACGACGTGCTCCACTCTGCAAAAGTTACGCGGCAGCCGCAGCTCGGCTACCACAGTTGTCGTCGCAGCACGAGGCGGTGACTAACTACGTCCACGGCTTTAACCGCCGGTCTGTGGCCACAGCCATGCAGAGCAGCTGCTCCTTTGGCCGCCAGCGCTACACGACGCCCGCTTGCACTGTTTGACCCTTTAAATCCAGCGGTGGACACAAAATGTGTGATTCAAGATATTTGCTCTCATGCGACCTCCGTAGACGTGACTCTAGTGGGAGGCAAAAAGAGTCAAATGTCCTTTGAAAACACGGGCAGGGAGCCCATCCATTTTCTATGCCGCTTATCCTCACTAGGGATGCAGGGGTCTGCTGGAGCCGATCCCAGCTGACTTCAGGCGAGAGGCAAACAATCATTTAGAGTTACCAAGTCACCTCACATGCATGTTTCCGGGCCCTTGGCTTACTAGTGCTCCTGAATGGCCGCACACAAAAGGGTGAAAGTTTGGCACAACGTGCACCCCTGCTGTGTTGCCTGTGCTGTTTCTGACACAGTATATAATTTGGGTTTGATGGGTTGAAAAACATGGCTGCCATCAAGCAAAACAGAAACTTACTCTAACAACTAATTGTCCCCAGCTCTTGGAGAGTTTGTCTAGTGATGATAAAACTCTGAGGATATCTGGATTACATGCACGCCAGCGTGTCTTCTTATGCATTTCAAGCACAACCCAAAGGTGGCGCCACAAGTAGCACGTACAGTATAAAAGTTAGGACGCTTCCTTTGAGCCTTTGTAAGGGCGTAATTGCTTGTTATGGCGTCGTTGTCGCTTTTCTCTCTCATCTTTGATTCCTGTGCATTCTGTGAAAATCAATAACAAAACATTTTTCCCTAATAAACATCCCAAAGGTTTTGTTTTTTGCGCCAAATCTTTGAGCGATGCTTTAGAAGCTTTTGATGAACTAAACTGGTCAAAAAAACCCAGAATATACAAATAATGTATTGAGGAAATGGTGACATTTTCTTACTTGACATTAAGGACATGAATCCTTACTGTACATAAAAGTTCTTTGACAAATCCTTTTTTTTTTTTTTACATTTTTCGTCCAGTCCCGAGTACTAAGAACTACAAGTGTGAACGCAGCATTCGTAAACGACATGATGCTAATTTTAAGGTAACGGCAATTAAAACAGTAGAATTATGATAATAAAACATCATATAATGAATATTAAACATGTACTATTAAAAATATTAAAGGAAAACTCAACTTTTTAGGAAATTTTGCCTATCATTGATCCTCATATGAGACATGAACGCACGTCTTTCTCTTTTATGTGCGTTCTGAAGATATAGAAACAAAAAAATCCCATTACTACTCGTAATGGGATCCACCAATGCTGCATACAAAAACCGCTATTTAAACAACTCCAAAAAACAATGAGAATCCAGGTTGCTCTGATAGTGGCCTGCAGCTCCTATGCATTGCTGGGTCTGGTGCATCTTGACAATACCCCGTAGATTTTCTATGGGGTTCCGGTCAGGCGCGTTTACTGGCCGTTAAGGACAGGGTAGTTTTTGCACTGTGTGCAGGTGCCAAGTCAAAACTGAAATCTGCAGCTCCATAAGGTTGGTCAGCAGCAGGAACCATGACATGCTCTAAAACTTCCTGGTAGATGGCTGCACTGACCTTGGAGATTGGAGATTGGACCTCAGAAAACACAGCAGATCAACACCAGCAGATGACTTGGCACCCCAAACCATCACTGTGGAAACTTTACACTGGGACTCTCCTCTTCCTCCAGACTCTGGGATCTTGATTTCCAAAAGAAATGCAAAATTGATTTTTGTCAGTGAACATAACTTTGGACTACTCAGCAACAGTCCAGTTCTTTTTGTCCTTAGCCTAGGTGGGTCGGTTTTGATGCTGTCAGAGGAACAGGACAGCTGAGACCCATGTCTGTGTGTGCTTACGCATACGTCTTAAAGCACTGACTCCAACTGCAGTTCATTCTTTGTGAATCTCCCCCACATTTTTGAATGGCTTTTGTATCACAATCCTCTCTACAGTATAGTGCGCTTACCTGTATTGCTTGTAATACACTTGGACACAAAGCTCTGTGAACAGCCAGCTTCTTTAGCAATGATCTTTTGTGTCAGTGATCGTCTTTTGGGCAACTGTCAAGTCAGCAGTCTTCCCCATGATCGTGTAGCCTACAGGACTAGACTGAGAGACCATTTAAAGGCAGTGCGGGTGTTTTGAGTGAACTGGTTTGAATGGGACATTGGATGTCTTCAATAATGAACCTTAATTTTGTGAGATACTGAGATTGGGATTCTCTTGGAATTAGCTGTCAGTTATAATTCCAATGAAGAAATTAAGAAACAAATTATTGAGCATCACCTCTAAGTGTGATCAACAAGCAGGTGACCAGCTTCCTCCCTCGTGAATGGCCGAGGAAGCATCAATGGTGCTCGGCCCCTTTAAATCCTCACGCCCCGCCCTCTTCTCTGGAACGCTCTCACAGCCGCTTTAACTGCTCGCAGCTCAGGCAGCGACCCAGAGGCGCTCCTCGAATCAACACCGATATCAAACACCCCATCCAGCCATGATCCAGGACGGCAGCTCGTTGACGCCGCACTAATCCGGTCCCCTGACGCGTTTTTTGGGGGGTGTTTTTGTCTTCCTCGGTGCCCGCTCGGATGGACGTGGCTGGGTTGGAGGAGCGGGAGGAAGCCGCCGCACGCTTGACTTCCCCGCCGCGAGCGGAGGGGCATGTTGGGTCCGTGCGTGTCGGCTGAGTGGCGGCGGCAAGAGGAGGAGGAGGAAGCGAACTTTAGCGCCGTGATCTGCCCTCGTTTTACCCCCAGCCCGTCCCCTCACGTCATAGACTTCCCCACAACGTTTCCCCGATGAGAAGCCCTCACCCGCGGGGAGGCTGCGCGATGGGGACGATGAGTAAGAGCGCCGAGTGGCTCCAGGAGGAGCTCGAGTCCGGGACCGCCGCGCCGCCGCTGCTGCTGCTCGACTGCCGGCCGCACGAGCTCTACGAGTCGTCGCACATCGAGGCGGCCATCAACGTGGCCATCCCGGGCCTTATGCTCCGCCGGCTCAAGAAGGGCAACCTGCCCATCCGCTCCATCATCCCCAACAACGAAGACAAGGAGAAGTTCGTCAAGCGCTGCAAAACGGACGTGGTGCTTCTGTACGACGAGGCCGCCCCCGAGCGACAGGAGTCCGGGCTGGGGAGCTCCGTGCTCGGGCTGCTGCTGCAGAAGCTCCGGGACGATGGATGCAAGGCTTTCTACCTGGAAGGTGAGATGCGATATCTCGTAGTGGCAACAACAGAAGATGTCGTTTCAGTTTTGTAGTTTCAACTCTAATGTCGTTGGATGTTTTTTTCCAATATAGAAAAACATTGTTGTTTGTATTTTCACCGTTATTGATTTGTTATTGCTTGTTTAGTTCCTTATCATTAAAGAACCAACCTTATGTGCTATAAAATGTTGGATCTGTGCATTCCAAATAACAAAGTGGGGCAAATCAAAGCTGTTTTCAGTTCCATGCTGCCCTGGCCGTGCTGTTCTCCTTCAGCATGAAGTAAAGACGGGTTTGTTTTTCACGAATATAAGAAGAGCGGGGAAAACCCGCATGCAGAAACATCCACAAAAAAGGCGTCTTGGTGAAGTGTGCCCCAGTCAAGCCACAAGCTGGATGTGCCATTCATAAAAAAAACCCTCATCCACGCTTGCTTCTCTCAATGGAGCACATCGGTTCAGCTGTTTGCTCATCTCACAGCTTTAGTCAGCTCACAAAAATGTTCTTCTTGTTGCGCCGTGACATTTATCTAGCCCGAGATGTGTGGTCCACATATCCGATCAGGCACAGTAGGAGTACATGAAGATGATTGGGCTGATATCTGGTCTTTTTCGGCCCCCGCAGGAGGCTTCCACAAGTTCCAGTCCGACTTTCCCGAACACTGCGAGACCAACTTGGACTGTTCTAGTCCCAGCAGTTCCCCGCCGTCCTCCGTGCTCGGCCTGGGAGGACTCCGCATCAGCTCTGACTGCTCTGATGGCGAGTCAGACCGCGAGCCGGTCAGCGCCACAGAGTCAGAGGGCAGCCCGCTGCCCAGCAACCAGCCGGCGTTTCCCGTCCAGATCCTGCCGTATCTCTACCTGGGCTGCGCCAAGGACTCCGCCAACCTAGACGTGCTGAGCAAGTACAACATCAAGTACATCCTCAACGTCACACCCAACCTGCCCAACATGTTTGAGCACGAGGGCGACTTCAAGTACAAGCAAATCCCCATCTCGGATCACTGGAGCCAGAACCTCTCGCAGTTTTTCCCTGAGGCTATTTCGTTCATTGGTAAGTGGATCAACAAGTGTTAATTTTATTTGTAAGCAATATCAAAAAATATGTTTGTACATATTTACAAACCAGGTAGGTGGGCTTACCGTACCCTTACTTACCCTTAGCCTTACCCTAACACCTACATAAAGTGTAATGTTTACAGCAGGGGTCGGCAACCTTTACTATCAAAAGAGCCATTCCAAATTCCATGTTTTTTTTCTTTTTCATTAAGAAATGACTTTTTTTTTCACCCAGGACTGGATGCTTTATTCGTGCAAATGAATGAATGAATATAGATGAATTATTTTGGATGCATTCATGGTTAGTTTACCGCAGGAATTTCACACTCAAGCAGCCACCTGCAGGGAATTAACCCGTAGCCCTAGCCTCAGCCTTCCCTTAAACACCAACCATATGGAGCACAGAGAGGCAGCAAAATAGGGTAATGGTTTAGGGCAGGGGTCTCAAACTCAACTTAGCTTGGGGCGGCTGAAGGCAGAGTCTGGCTGAGACACATGCACGCACGCGCAATTTAAATTAAAACATTTAAAAAATCCAATCTTCTCAAACGTCTTTTTTTTTAAACACAAAATAAGATAAACACGGACACTGGTGTAAAGAAGTTGTGTGCAAAAATAGTAATAATAATCAGTTTTTCACTCATTGAAAAACGTTTCTCTGCTGGCATTAAGCCCGGTGGATGTCACGCCCCTGAGTGCCATGTACCCCACTGTGATTGGTAGGTCCGTCAGCTCTGCACACAACGCTGTAAAAAGTGCCATTCATAAAAACCTTGAGGGCCGCACATTAACATTAAACTTTCATATTAAGGTGGGGGCCACAAAATATTATCTCGCGGGCCGAAAATGTCAAGAGAGACCCCTGGTTTAGGGGTCATAACCCTTACCTTTACCCTAATCGTAACCCCACTGAACATAACACAGCACCCTAACCTGAACCTGAACCCCCGACCCCCTAACCCTAGCGGAGTCAAAATATTGAGACTTTATGTACGTAAATGGAAGTAAAAGTAAAACCCACCGTGCTGCAATTAGCAGACGCAACCGTGTCCATTTAGAGAACAACGTTAATCATTGCTGGTTGCGTCACATTTCTATTGATTATTGGACAGAGATGGCCTACAGTAAGTCAGTAGAACGCAGACCTCCCCCAAGGCTAAACAATCCCCATTTGGATCAACACTAAAAATGGACAAACATTAAAAATGAATATAAATATCATTTAAAAAACATTTTTGTGGAACGTTATGATTCATTCATTCATTTTCTATACCGCTTATCCTCGTTAGGGTCACGGGTATGCTGGAGCCTATCCCAGCTGGCTTTGGGTGGGAGGCGGGGTACACCCTGGACTGGTCGCCAGTCAATCGCAGAGCACATATAGACAAACAAACACCTACGACCAGTTACACTCACATTCATACCTATGGGCAATTTAGTTTTGTATTGTCTAAATGGGCTAAGTCAGGGCTTTTCAAAGTGTGTCTCAGTGAGCATCTCGAATGGGGAACATACTTACCCTGAAAAGTTTTAAACATCTTTTTGGGGGGAATTTTTGTCAAACAAATCGCTACATTTTGCCTTTGACAACAAATGTTAACATTGCTTGGTATAGAAAGAAATGTTTTTCTTTATTTTTTCTCAACCTGCTGTGCCTCCTCTGAACCACTTCACACACACAGTTTAAAGGGATAGGCCAATCAGAATGTTCTGAACTCCTGTTTCCTTGCCAGAGTTTTGAGCAGAATAATTAACTTGCCATAGCTAGCATCATCGAGACCAAATAAACAACGCCCCTGCTAGTTGCAGCTGCGCAGTGCACTCCTCTTTGCCTCCACTGCTGCATGACACAAATTTCCTACAATCAATTTTGCATATCCTAAATTGATAGGGATTCTTTCAGCCTGCAGTCATGCGGTCCCAGAGAATGAGTCAGTGAGAACGCCTTTAAGACTTTTTCTTTGTTCCGGCTTGCTCTTTGTCTTGTAATAAATGTACTTGGAAGAGAGGGAATGCTGCTGCTTGAGGAGGAAATGTGACACCGATAAGAACCACTGCTGCTGCTGCACGTTCTTTTCAAAGATGCGAAAAGAGCTGGGGAAAAAGAGGTCAGGATGTGATGTTATGCTCTTGACTGTCAAAAGTCAAAGCTGACATCTTTTTTCACGGATGGTATGAGGTTATCTCCACGAGGAGCACTTTACGGCGCTCTAATGGCCTGTAGTAACACGAGGCCTCAAAGAGGACAGGAATGTTGATTATTAATATTGCATGATGTTGTTTTGAAGGCAGGATTATGTTTGTGGATGAGTGCTGGAAAGCAGAAGAGCGTTCACGTGACTTTTCTCGGCCATTGGAAGGTCACTTTGGATTCAAACCATGTAACATTTTAAAAAGCTTCATTCATGCATCTTACAATGTGTTTCAACAACAAAGTGAGCGAAAATATGTTTGATTTGCGAGGATTGCCAAATTCAGTTTTTATCTAATAATCACTGACAAAAGTTGTAAACAACAAAATCCATGTCCAAAGTGCAGGCCGGGAGACATTTGTGGCCCACAAGAACATAATTTCTATAGCATGAGGTTGGAATATTAAAGAAAAAATATGATTTTTTTAAAAAAGTCATAATGATGAGATTTATGTATATGTATGTATATTTATACATAATTACTTATGAGAAACAAACAAAACTAAATCAAGTTGTAATTTTGGAAAGACTACAATGGGGAAAATGTATAATGTTATGGTAATAAAGTCAAAAGAGTCAGAGTTTAAATTAGGAAACATTTGCAATTTTCCGAGAATACTGTCAAAATTATTAAGAGATAAACGTCAAACAGTAATCCCTCGTTTATCGCAGTTAATTGTTTAGAGATTCGACCGACCGCGATTAGTGAATTTCCATGAAGTAGGATTCTGTGTTAGTAAATAGAATATTTTGTAGTTGTTTGACTTTTCTAAATTGAGCTTTGTAAGCATGAAATAACAGCCCTATAGTCACCAGTACACTCGTATTCTTTGTTTACCAAGCTAACTAGTTAACCTCCCATTTATTTATTGCCAAGTCAAATAATTATGGGAATAGAGTCATAATATTACAAGATGAAAATTTATTAAGATTCTTTAGGAAGAAAGTGGAAATATTTTGGAGGAAAAAACAACAGCAAAATTAGGGAAAAGTTGATACTAGTAATAATACCGAAGTCACAAAACTGAGGTGCAGGGTTTTTTTTCTTGAAATTTACTTGTATAAACTTTTTTGCAATTACAAAATATCAAAGTGGCCTCTCATTCTTTTCCATTTTCATTATGTAGCCCTCAGTGGAAAAAGTTTGGACACCCCAGTTTTAAGCAATAATGTACAATCTGTACACTGACTACTCCGACCAACCATTTCCGATGCCGCTTATCCTCATTAGGGGCACAGGGTATGCTGGAGCCTATCCCAGCTGACTTCAGGCGAGAGGCGGGGTACACCCTGGACTGGTCACCAGCCTATGGACAATTTAGTGTCGCCAATTAACCTAACTTGCATGTTTTTGGAATGTGGGAGGAAACCGGAGTACCCGGAGAAAACCCACACACGCACGGGGAGAACATCCAAACTCCACACAGAGATGCCAAGCAGAGATTCAAACTCTGGTCTTCCAAAACTCCTGATTGTGTGGCCAACATGCTACTCTAATGTTTATTGATTTTTTTTTAGTATGGCCCCTTGAGACTGCAGTAAAAGTGGCTGCTGAAATGTGAGTGGTGGGCTGATGGTCTGTGTTTTATGTTTTGCGTCCTTGTAGAAGAGGCCCGCTCCAAAAAGTGCGGCATCCTGGTGCACTGCCTGGCGGGGATCAGCCGCTCGGTGACGGTGACGGTGGCCTACCTAATGCAGAAGCTCAACCTGTCGCTCAACGACGCCTACGACTTCGTCAAGCGCAAAAAGTCCAACATCTCGCCCAACTTCAACTTCATGGGCCAGCTGCTGGACTTCGAGCGGACGCTGGGCCTCAACAGCCCGTGCGACAACCGCGCCACGTCGCCCGCTGCCAATGAGCAGCTCTTCTTCACCACGCCCACCAACCACAACGTGTTCCAGCTGGACACGCTGGAATCCACGTGACAGTCGGGGAGGGGGGACGGCATCCTTGAAGGTGATCATGTATCCATGGTAACAACATGGCCGCAGCTGCCCTTGTATCTGGCAAGGCGTTAGCAGGCGCTTTATTGAATGCTTTGGCCTCCGGAGGCTCGCCGTCTCAGAGCCTGGAGCCACTTTCGGAGGGACGTCGCGCAAAGTTTTGGAGCTGACGGAAAGCTTGAATAAGGACAGCTCGCATCGAAGTTGCAACGAAAAGCCAAGGAGACTGAAAAAAACATTGAAAAACAGAAAACGTGCCGCTGTGACGAGCACAGTGGAGAATCTTTGCAGGTATCACTCTGCTCAGCGTGGATCTTTTTACAAAGCAAGGAATTAACAAAGTATTTGTACTGTATGGTAGAGAAAGTGTCTATATTCAGTTAGCTTTTGGTATATTTTTCATGTATCCACATATATGCGCATTGTAATAATATGAATCATCTTTGTCCAAAAACTAAAGAAAGGGAAAGAGGAACATTGTCTGACCTGATACACTTTGCACACGCGTGTAGCCAATGGCGTGCTGACAGGAGGAAGGGGGCGTGGCCAGTAAAAGACCAAAGGTTTGAATCTACTCGAGTACTTTTTGACTAAGAAGACTAGTTCCGTCTTGTCACCCAACGAGAAGGACCAGTTTCATCCAGTTTGCGATTGATTTCGCAACTTCCCGCTGTCAGGCTTTGCCAAACCAGTTTCCTCTTAACTTTTGTCTACAATTTCCTTAAGCCTATTTTAGCCACCTGCCTAAAGTCCCTTTCAGACAGCCTAGTCATTTTCACACCTATTTCCTCCCCATGTTGATGATCTGTATAAACAGCACAGAGGTGCAAGAGGTTCCGGCTATATTCCGCCCTTTGGCTGTAGTATCCGAGCCGTAACAGAAGCGGGGACGGCAACTGTGGAAAAGGGAATGCCAGACAGACTCTTAAAACTGTTTTGTTGAAAGTAGCTGCGGTGTAATGCACCAATTTTGCAATATCTCTAAACCCTTTTACACAGCCTGTCAAAATCCGGTAATTTCCCACCTTTGTTGCCGTTCTGTATGAAAGACACTCACACAAAATGGTGGGACTATCCAAGCAGTTTTCCTAGTTGTATCATATCCTTAACTGAAACAAGGACGGCACCTGTGCAAAAGGGCCTTTTTTTTTTTTTTTAAAGAGTATTTTATGACGTAACTAAATATCTGATTGTAAAATCCCATGAAAGTAATAATTTTGCCATATCTCTGGCAAATCCCTTTTATACAACCTGGAAAAGCCTGCAATTGTCTATTTTTTTCTCCCGTGTTATTGTTCCGTGTAAACAACACAGACAATAGGCATGCCAGCACATTGGCAGGTAGCACCTGAACCCTAACAGAAGCAAGGATGACACCTGTGTGAAAGGGAATGCCTTAAAAGCAGGACTTCTCCCGCTCGGTTGGGTTGACTGTCTGACAAGTCAGCTATTGCTGCAAGCTAAAGCGCCCTTTTACACTGCATGTAAAAGCCGACAATTTACCACCTTTTTTCCCTTGTCGCGCTGTGCTTTCTGAAAGGCATTGACACAAAAAAGCATATGTGAAAGGTCAAGCCTTAGGTAACAAGACTGATCATTTTTGTGAGGTGTGACACATTCTCCTGCCACGTTGTGTTGGAAGCAACTGTCACTACCAGACAAGTATTTTATTGCACATCCAATTATCTGATTGTAGGTATTATGGTAATATTTTGCCTTCTCTGGGTTTTCAGTGAACACCACAAATGCTATTTCAATAGGCTCTGATGTGGGATTTCTGTTTGAAAGGGGCTCATTTGTAGTGGGACTGGCCTTTGCTCCAAAACTGCACTTAATTGAACACGAGATTTTGTCATAATCACCCTTGAGCCTTGAGTATATGGTAGTATTACATGAGAGACCTAATTGGGTATATAGTGGAAATATATGTATACATAAAAGCTCAGTAAAGAGATGTATATTATTTTATATGGCTGAGCCGCAGGTTGGTGTTTTTGCTTTAAATAGACACAAATTCGAGTAGCGGAGGATTTTTGGACGACCGATGCAGACCCCTTCAAGAGTGACCTTTTTGCAACTGGGAGCAAAACTGTAGCTTTTATCCAAACGTGGGGTGAGCCCCGTGCTAGACAAGTATTATTATGAATTTATTTGTGCCATAATGTCTGTTTGAATGTTGCTAATGATGCATATGTTCCAATTTTAACTTCATGATGTTGGCTACAAAAAAAAAACTTGTCCTTGGATCCCCGCATATTGGCAATCCATTTTTCCAAATTTGCAGATTTTTGGTTAATCTGCAAATTTCAATTCTACAAAAATGGGCTGGGTTCCACCCCCCCAGAAAACACATCGATGATACAAAGTATTAGAATACATGTACCGCTGTTAACAAAGCCCATAATTTTGCCATGTTTGTCTTTATGCTTCACATTTTTTCATCAAGCATTGAGATTTTGCACTTTTGTTTGCCAGTCCCTGAACGCATCACAGTTGTATGGGGGAAAAGTGGGGATCTACTGTACTCCCAATGCTTCAAATTTGGCTTTCTAATCAATTTTGTGGCGTTTTTTATGCATGTGCAGCCGTCGGTACTGAACAGGGTTGGTCAGCTGGCCTTATAATCTCTTTCTGACTGTTCAGTACTCGCTTTCTCGAGTCATATGAATCAGAATTGGCGGTAATTATTTTTACCACCACGGGTCACACAAGGTCGTCTTTTATTACTCTGCAATATACCAGTGCTTGTATTTGTAGAAACAAGACCTCAAACTTTTGTACTATATTGATATCATTCTACAAAACCTGACATCCACACCACATTGACGCACTTCCTGAATTGACACAGGAACATTTGAATACGATATTATTTTGATTAATTTTCATAAGATGTAGAGTTCCAGCTTGTAACACTCTAGGGATGGGCATCATAATAATTGTCAATATGGGACTAGTAGTTGATTCAGTGTGATTGAAGCAAAATGGAGTGCACTACCTGGCTGCCACCAGCAGAGGCGCTGTTGATTCAGTCTCGTCTAAGTTATCCCATTCAAAATATTTTCAAAAATAATAAAGTCAATCAAATGCTCATTCCTAGTTCATGTGCTCTATGCTATTCCTGTGGCCTTTTAATGTTAATATATATATCAAATATGTTACGTTATGAATTGATATGCAAAAAAGAGAGAAAAATGTGTCATGGACTATATTTCAGTACACTGCTCTTTTTTGGGTGGGTGGTAATTCCAAAACTATACAACTGATTCCGAGCTGCTTTTGTGTCTTTGTAACAACGAAAGAGAAAACTTTGTAGCCACATCATTTTAGTGTCAATGTGCTCAGGACTGGATGGGGTTGGGAGGGTGGGGGACAAAAAAGGAAAAAGTGATTTTTTTTTTTTAAGGTACCTCAGTGAGGAAATTTTCAGGGATTTTTTTCACAATGCATCTTTGCATCGTGTTCCAGCTTCACACACACGTGTTGACTCGTTGTTTTGTATGGTAAAAAAAAGGCCATGTAAACTGGGTTGTGTCTACTGAAGGAAACCCCATTGGCCCAATGTATTGTACAGTACTCTATATTGAAACATGTTTATACTCTAATAAATATGGACATATTTTTTCTTTAACATGCTTCCTTCTGCCTCTTCAATCACTACGTGGTGCATGGAGCACGGTGCTTATCAATGCAACAGGAAATGAAGAAGTGTCTGCAAACTTGTTTTTGTTTTGTTGAGTCAGCAGTCTTCCGATTATTTAGTCATCTTCCTTCCTCTTTTTGCCTTTATGCCTAAAAGTTTCACAACTACTAATGATGGCAAACACGATTCATTTTACTGACTTGAGTTTTTGTAAGTCACTCACTGCAGAGAATCGAGTACTTGTACTACTGTTTACTCGAGTCACCCGGTCACAGACAAACACCTGTGAGTCGGTGAACCTCGAGTCTTCAGTGACTCGTAAGTCGGTGAAACGTGACTCTTCATCTGTGCATAAGCATGCAATCTTGAGCAAACCATAAGTGAAACTCGAGTCTCCTTTGAGTTCCAGTGAGTCAGTGAAACTGGGGTCTTAAGAGTCTTTGCCGACCTGTGAGTTCGGAAAATTCTATCCTCAACAACCCATGAGTCAGTGAAACTTGAGGGTTAAGTAGGACACGCGAGTCAGTGATACTCGAGTCTTCATCAAGTACACGAGTCAGTGCAATTCAGGTACTGGAATCTTTTAATCGCAATTAATCACATTTTGTCCATAGTTAACTCATAATCACAGATAGAAATATCCTATAATAAGTATCTTATCCTATGTAAGTATCTTTGTGATTTGATACAATTTGAACTACAATAACTTATGTAGTTTTAATTTAAGTTTTTTAAAACTTTATTAATAGCTTTCATTCATTTATTTTCCATACTGCTTATCCGCATAAGGGTCGCGTGTATGCTGTAGCCTATCCCAGCTGACTTTGGGCGGGGTACACCCTGGATTTTTTTATATTAAATTTTATGTGAAAGGATATCAATTTTGTAAATATGGACCACTATTTTATTCCAAAAATAATAGACATTTAGAAGTCCCCCAGTCTTTGCATGTTTAATACGAGATGTGCTTTGTCCCATTTTGTTTGACGGTCCTTGAACGCATCATGTAACTTTAGACAACATTAATACAGAATGAACAGAATAAACTAACGATAGCGTATTTTATATGAATTAGGTGGCCCCTATTGGCACGAAACCCGCACTTGCTGAGCATGCTTTTGTCTTTGAAAGCCTGAGGAAAATGGGTCATTCAAGACATTGTTGAAGAACAGTGTACTGCATTTAAAATTATAAATGGAGAGGGGAAAACTTTTAAGAGGTGCAAAAAATGTTTGGCTCGTCATCTAAAACGATCTCCACGCCTTATAAAGGAGAGCAAAACTAGAGACACGTGGCAGAGAACGGAAGACAACTATCAAAATGGATTGAAGAAGAACCAGAATGGCAATGGCTTGTAGCGTCACACAAAACCGCAGCGACTGCGTTCCGTGCACACGTTAATCGCGTGTCAAAACAATGTGCACCATTAAAGGACACTAGCATCCATTTATTGAATCAGTAGTTTCAATACAGCAGAAGGGACTCGGAAGGACTGACATCATGTGTAGCAGTCATAAAAACGATGATTCAAAGTGTGAATGTAAAGACCGCTGGTCAATGAGTACACATGACCATGCCTGCCAGCGTCACCGTGAAAGCGAAGCTGACTTTGTACGATGTCACAGGAAGTGTGTCGGGTGGGCGGAAACGTTCATGTGACTGTTTGACTTTGAGCCCATCCTTAGTGAGCAAACACTCTCAGCAGTGGGCTCTTATCTGGAGGCCGACACCCCCACTCCACCTCCCCCACCCCCTCTAGGACACAATCTCAGAGGGCGAAGTGGAATTTGCTGGACTGGACTACAAGCTCCCGTCTCGTAGAGCACCTCGTAAAGCTCTTATTGTCACATTAGCGTTAGTTATCTTTTTTGGAAGTATTGCTCTTGCGCAAGTGTTCCTAGTGATGTGGCAACGGTGCGTAATTGTAGTCGTTTGCAAGCAATAAAACAGTCGTTTGTTTCTCCTCCTCCTGGTGGTTTTTAATTTTGTAAGTAATTTTTGTCCTTTTGTCCACATGAAAACAACATACTTTTGATTGCGTTTTTTTTAATTAGTGAATTTCTGCTTGCAACTTTCCAAATATAATTGTTTAACCATTATTAGAGCCCTGTAGACACAAAATAACAGCCCATAGTCACTTTCGCACTCCTATGATTCTTTGTTTAGACCACATTGCTATTGTGCAGACTACGGGATCACTGCAGGGACATACCACGACTTTAAGCATCGCATCCTAGCGAGCTAGCTAGGTTAGCCTCCAAAGTATTTATTTAAATGTAAGAAAGGGTTTCAAACAGTAAAGACGAGGTCCCAAACCTGCAGAGACGTCCACAGGGTGGCTTCGGATTAAGAGAGCTGATCCATGGACTGCTACTGGGACGCAAGACGGGACTTGATAAACCCCCGGCTGGGTCGCCTGGGTGTGGGTGTTTGATGTTGCGAGACCTGAAACACTCAATGACCCCAGAAGACATCACTGAGGCTGCGTCCCAGTGCATCTGGGATGTTGACATGTAGCTGGGACAACTGCATGGACATCACAGTGTATGCACGTTTTCTGTTTTTCTAGGTCCATCAACTTCATGTTTTGCACCAAAATATTGTAATTATTTTTTCTCCATGCTTTTTCAAAAAAGTTCAAAATCGATTTTACTTAATTTTTAATGATATTTTATTTGATTTTATACTAAGAAGCTCAAACTAAATTTATATTTTGCAAAAACACATTGTAAATAACTTTAAACGGTATCTCCCAAGACTTTTTTTCTCACATCTTGTCCAAAAGTCACAAAAAGATTGAATGTCTGGGAAAGAAAGAAACCTATTTTATTTCATTTTTATTTTATTTAGATGAGATCAAACCATTTTCATTCTGCACTAAAATATTGTAAATTGCTTTTGACACTGACACCTGTATTTTTTTGGCTGTGTTTATGGCTTTTTTTCTTCCATGCTTTTTTGAAAAGTCACAAAGATTCAATATTTTGGAAGCGAAAACACAAACAAACTGAATTTCTATTGTATTGCGTGGTATTTAAATGAGATCAAACTATTTTATATTTTGCACCAAAATATTGTAAAAACTATACAATTTATATTTATAATTTACGTCAACATATTGGAAAGTCTGTTTTCCTTGTTTGGCTTTTTGTGGATTTATTTGCGTGACTTTCTTCTCCCACACTTTTTCCAGAAGTGACTGTATCCATCCAAATATTATATTTAATAAGAAAGAGCTTGTACAATGTGGAATTTGACTAAAAAATTGTAAATTGTGTCTGAGCGAGCGTCAAAGGATGCACAACCCATCTTTGCGTTTCTGCCTTTTGAGTTTCAGAACAAGAAAGTAAAAATTAGTGTCCCTTAAGTTGAACTCCCTAATGAATCGTATCTTGAATGGAAGCAGAAGCAGGGAACTGTCTGTGGCGTTTTCTTCCACCTTTTTCCTGACACATCATCGTCACCATAATGATGATCATTTGAGAAAAACACAAAAAACAAAACATCCCCTCCCGCAGCGGCGAGGACGCTCAGTGCCTCCCTCGCCGATTCCAGGCAGAGCGATGGAGTGAAGATAAAAATACTTTTTTTCGCAGCCTGATCCAGCTGATGATAACCGGCTGTTACCGTGGCAACAGGAAGGAAGTAGAATTGTAGGGGAGCGCGGCAGTAGCAGAGTAACCACTAAGACGTGCTTTAAAAATGTGTGCGCTTCTTCTTATCAACGTGTTTAGACGAGTCTTATCTGAGGCCTCGTAAGGTCATCTATCAACTTGCACCATCAGCAAACTGACCTCCGCGCACCGCTGAGTCCACATGGAGTCATGGACTGTAGACCGCGTCCTGATTTCACCAGCACTCGTTCTTCACCCTGCAACATTTTACAATCATTAGACAAATGTCACTGACTTCTCAGCAATTACTTGCTAAAGATCTTCCATATGACAGGAGCACTCTACCGATCTTAAGAACCCATTGCAAGATTTCTTCTTCAAAGATCTTTTTACTACTGTTCTGCTGCTTTTAAGGACCTACTGAAAAAACCCTGCTAGTTTTTACTGTTTATACAGGAACAAGTGCTAAACACATCAAAGATCCTGTATATAACAGACGCACTCTAATATTTCTAAAGAGCTACTTAAAAAGTGAGCGTTTTCATAGGACAGGGGGGCAAAAATCAAAATGTTGCTCTATGTGACAGGTGTCATCTGCTGTTTTTCGTGACCTATTGCAAGAACTCTTTGTCAAAGATCCTTTATATAACAGGACTTCCCGACTGTTTTTAAAAAGTGACTGGAAAAATGATTTCAGAGATCTTTTACATGACTGGTGATTTTTATATATGTCAAAAGCACTTTGCTGTTTTTAAGAAGCCGTGCAAAGACAAATCACAGATCCAGAACAAGATAGCTTTGCTGTTTTTAAAGATCAAATGAAAAAAAGCGCAAGTCAAAGATCCTCCATTTGACAGGAATGCTTTGCTTTTTTTGTTTTGTTTAGGACCCATTACAAAAATGTCAGTCAAGGATCATCTTTATCACAAACACTCACTCTTTTCAAAGATCCTTTATAAGACAGGACTGCCCGAGTGTTTTTAAGAAGTGACGGAAAAAAAACAACTAGTCAAAGATCTTTTACATGTCAACAGTGCTCTGCTGTTTTTTTGTATCTCGTGCAAACACCAGTCAAAGATATATTCTAGAACAAGAGAGCGCTGCTGTTTTTAAGAATCTCGTGCAAACACCAGTCAAAGATATATTCTAGAACAAGAGAGCGCTGCTGTTTTTAAGAATCTCGTGCAAACACCAGTCAAAGATATATTCTAGATCAAGAGAGCGCTGCTGTTTTTAAGAATCTACTGAAAAAAGCGTGAGTCAAAGATTGTCTTTATCACAGGAGTGCGACTGCAAAAAGAAAAAAAATGTTTTACATTTGCTGTTTTTAAAGAGGGTGTGCAAACTCTAATCAACAATACCCTATATGACAGGAAGCCTCTGCTGTTATGAGAATATGCTAGCCACCTATCCTCCATATAGCATACGGTATATAACAATATATAACATTTTCAAAAAGCTATTCAAAGATCCTCTATGACACGTCTGCTATTTTTCAGGCCCTGCCGCAAAAATACCAGTCAAAGATCATCTGTTTGACAGGAGCATTTGGCAAAAAAAATGTTAATGGCTTCCAAAGTTCAGATCTGAAATCATGGACCGGCCTTGGCCCTCGTGCCGCGAGTTGAGTAACCGCTTCAAGTGTCAGTGGGCGATTGGTAGCGTGTGCAAAATTCCTCCCCGCGAATGGCGGTGAAAGTTTTGGTATACTAAATGCGTATATGTCTTTGGTGAAAGTCCATACTGTCTTCCTAAGTTTCATTGTTTTCACGGTTCTTTTTGTAAGACGGAGTAGCTTGTTTACCTGTTCGCCATGTTTCGGCTACTTCCTGCCGTCGTCGTCAGAAGCGTCACGTGATGTTGCTGTGACGTGTCTTATAGGCTGCTTAAGGGGGGAGCGCTTACGCCCCCTACTGTTCTCTTACGTCACAGCACTGTTCAATCCCGGTACAAGTCACATTAAACGTTGTAGAAAATAGACTCAGGAAGGAGAAGTCACTCAAGAAAAGAAGCAAACTCACAATAGAAGACAATTCCATCAACATACTTTCACGAGCATATACATTGAGTCGTCCGAAAGATGTTCCCGTATTCAGGAAGTCACTTGCCACTGACATGTACAATGTGCCAGTTCTGGTGGGAAGCCTGAGGAAATGTTTGCCTGTAAGTGTGTTATACATTGTTAGTGTTTTATACATCTACTAAATGCTAAAATGGGATGTACACCACATTTGGAGGTTTTTAATGTTGCCCTAAAAATGGCTAATGCTAATCGCTAGCATACAGCATGGGCTTTCTACACAAGTTAGCTTTGAGCTAGCATATTGTTTGAATTTTGTTTCCTGTCATTGTTTGATCATTTTATATCCTGTGTAAAGTGATCTTTCCATTCCATTCCATTCCTTTTTCCTCCGCTTATCCGGGTCCGGGTCGCGGGGGCAGCACCTTCAGTAGGGAAGTCCAGACTTCCAGCTCTTCCAGCTCCATCGGGAGGACACCAAGGCGTTCCCAGGCCAGCTGTGAGACATAGTCCCTCCAGCGTGTCCTAGGTCTTCCCGGGGACCTTCTCCCGACTGGGCATGCCCGAAACACCTCACCAGGGAGGCGCCCGGGAGGCATCCGGACTAGATGCCCGAGCCACCTCAACTGGCTCCTCTCGATGTGAAGGAGCAGCGGCTCTACTCTGAGCTCCTCCCGGATGGCCGAGCTCCTCACCCTATCTCTTAGGGTGAGTCCAGCCACCCTACGAAGGAAACTCATTTCCGCCGCTTGTATCCGCGATCTCATTCTTTCGGTCATGACCCATAACTCATGACCATAGGTGAGGGTGGGAACGTAGATCGATCGGTAAACAGAGAGCTTTGCCTTCCGGCTCAGCTCTCTCTTCACCACGACGGTCCGGTACAGCGACCGCATTACTGCAGATGCTGCACCGATCCGTCTGTCGATCTCACGCTCCAACCTTCCCTCACTCGTGAACAAGAACCCGAGATACTTGAACTCCTCCACCTGAGGCAAGACCTCACTCCCAACCCGGAGGGTACAGTCCACCCGTTTCCGACTGAGAACCATGGCCTCGGATTTGGAGGTGCTGAGTCTCATCCCAGAAGCTTCACACTCAGCTGCAAACCGCTCCAGTAAACGCTGAAGGTCACAGCCTGATGAGGCCATAAGGACCACATCGTCTGCAAATAGCAGAGACGAGATCCTAAGGTCACCAAGCTGGACTCCCTCAACACCTTGACTGCGCCTAGAAATTCTGTCCATGAAGATTATGAACAGAATCGGTGACAAAGGGCAGCCTTGGCGGAGGCCAACGTTCACCGGAAACAAGCTCGACTTACTGCTGGCAATGCGAACCAGGCTCCTGCTTCGATTGTACAAGGACCGAATGGCACGTAGAAGCGGACCATCAATCCCGTACTCCCGGAGCACCCCCCACAGGACACCACGAGGGACACGGTCGAATGCCTTTTCCAGGTCTACAAAGCACATGTAGACTGGTTGGGCAAACTCCCACATACCCTCGAGTACCCTTGCAAGGGTGTAGAGCTGGTCCAGTGTTCCGCGACCGGGACGAAAACCACATTGCAACTCCTGTAACCGAGGTTCGACTAACGGTCGTACCCTTCTCTCCAGCACCCTGGAGTAGACTTTCCCAGGGAGGCTGAGGAGTGTGATCCCCCTATAGTTGGAACACACCCTCCGGTCACCCTTTTTAAAAATGGGGACCACCACCCCGGTCTGCCAGTCCAGAGGTACTGTTCCTGACTTCCATGCAATGTTGTAGAGGCGTGTCAACCAACACAGTCCCCCAACATCCAGAGCCTTGAGGAATTCCGGGCGGAACTCGTCTACCCCCGGAGCCTTGCCACTGGGGAGTGATTTAACTACCCCAATTACCTCAGCCACGGTGATAGAACTGTCCGTGTACGTATCCTCAGACTCTGCTTCCTCTACGGAAGGCATGCCAGTGGGATTGAGAAGGGCCTCAAAGTATTCCTTCCACCGACTAACTATATCCTCAGTCGAGGTCAGCAAGCCCCCGTCCGCACTGTAAACAGTGTGAACTGGGGGCTGCTTGCAGCGGTTCAAAAGAGTTCAGGAGTGAGATGTCGCTCTTTTAATGCACAATCTCTTCTTCCACACCTCTGGCCTCAATCCGAGCTAACATGGCAAAGTCTTTGTGCAAAGACGCAGTAACGGCATTACGTAACGCTGCCCCGGAACAAGAAGAATATGTAAACCCAGACTCCTACTTGAATGGCACCTTTCTTCTACATGCCGACTGCTCAGAATGTCTCGGAGCCCACATGGGCCTCACGCTTGTGTCCATCGCACTGTTTATTCACTGTACTTTTTTCTGAAAGAGCTGCTCAATGGAAAAGAAAGACGCGTATGATTGTGTAACTGCCACCCACGCCGCACTCACACAAAAAAGTCACAGGCGATGAAGAGGGTCGGTTGGAGATACTCAAGCAGGCATCCCAGCAGGATGAGCAGTAATGGAAGGTTAGCGTCTGCCACTTGCGAACATTTCATTTGTTTCTGGAGTTTTTCTCTACATGGAGGGCTCACCCCATGAACCATTCTTTACTTGCTCAAAGGATTTTTCATAAGACCATTTTCTTTTCGCTTTTTACATCTATTTTTACAAATATTTTAGTATTATATTCATTATACATTGGATTTGAAGGTAGTTTTATATTATAGATTATGTTGTATTTGTGTTGAATTTTAATGTTATTTTTTTACCAGAAAAATAATTGTTAAATATTTTTAAGTATTTGAATATTTCTTTGTTTAGATTTTTAGATAGGTACTTTATTAATCTCCAAGAGAAATGTCATAATAAACCTAATCAATTAATTACAGGTGTTTATATATATATATATATATATATAGTATATTTTTTATATTTTAAATTATTTGTTATTTTATTGTTATCTTTATTTTACTTTGTTATTTTTTAGATTTATTTTGTATGTTTTATATTGTATATGATTTTTTTCATTTTTATTACTATCATCATTTGGTGTCTTCAGTGTCTGTTTCAGCTTTCAAACAGATGGCTTTTTCATGCCTCACGGCTTTATCGTCACTCGTAAGGATGCCGTTGGATTTCTTTTCATGGGATTAATTCCCGCGCTAGGGATGCATCAGGAAAAAAAAACAACAACACACTAATTGTGTAGTTGACTCGCTGCGGTGAAAAAGTTGAAAGGGAAAAAAAATCCCCCAAATCTCATACATCATACGTGCAAACCGTAAGCTTGATTATGACATTTGTCTTGAGAACCTAGCCTGATGCTGCTGCTGAGATGTGAGCGCAATGTTAGCACTGTAGCTCACATACTGTAGCTATGCATAGCATTCCTGTCCCGCTCCTTTATGTTACGTTGCTGTATGTGCTGTATGGCATCCAATATGTAGCACAAGTGTATTAAAGTTACACACACAAACAAGTAGGGCTGACCATTGTTCTGCACACATTTTCATCACATTGACATCCTCACTGGCTGTACTCGTCTCATGCAAGCACTCTTTCTCATACGCCTTAATTAACCTTTTCTTTTTCCCCTCAATGTGACACCCAAACAACCCCCTTCCTGCTTTGCTCTTGTCCGTTTCACCTCATTACACCCCATTATCAGTGAGGGGAGTACACATGCACCATCCACCGAGTCAACAAGACATTTTCTGCAGGAGATTCATGACAGTGTGTGTGTGTGTGTGCGTGTGTGTGTGTGTGTGTGTGTGTGTGTGTGTTATAGCGCACTTAATGAGCAGCAAATGGACAAATCACATGGTCAGTCTGTGCTACTTATTGGCCAAAGATGATTCCCAGCTTGTCTTGTCGGCTGTGATGGGATTGTGCAACCACTTACACACACACACACATGCACACCGACATGCATGCACACACACAAACACACTGCTTCATTTGCTGGAAACTATGGGCTTTTTGGTCCCTGCAAAAAAATACTGCTTCCCTTAATGTGAATGTCAGATTTATTGCATGTTCCCTGAAAGCACAACAAAGGTCTTTGCGGAACTCTTTCCTTAAAAAACAACAAGTTTTTATTCTTGAACAAAAACTATTTAGTTCTCCTAAAATTTGGTTCAGCTGCAAGATTGGTTGAAAAACATGGACGCCATCCAGGGGCTAACTAGTTGTCCATAAGCCATTGAGTATTTGTTACAAAATATCTGTATTACATGTATGTATGTATATCCATAGCATTTTGAGGCAATTACAGTTTTATATTATTTATATATATATATGTTTGTTTATTTAATATATATATTATTATTTCCTCTTCTTGTCCAAACAGGACTCCTCTGTGGTGCAAGGGTTGAATTACAACAAATATTTGTTTTCACCTCAGTGAACTTTTTGTTTCCTTGCAAAAAAAAAAAGGAGTCATGGCTAAAAAAGTATAAACAAACAAATCTGCAACACAAAGAATGTCTTAGGAAATCAGGCCCTGTCCAAACATGATCAAAAAAGAGTCCACACAGTGTCGGATTGCTAAAGAGTTAGGGAATGCATTACTGGGGGAAAACAGTGTAATACGTAAGGCACACCTACATGTGGCGCTGTAAAGAGACACACAGACTGGGAGGCGCGCCAGTCAACATATGCAGATACTATGTTGGCTTTTCGGCAGCAACCGCTCACTTTTGGTCTCGTAACGGCGACGGGGGAGTGACGTCATAATTTTCAGGAAGTAGGGGTTTGCTTGTCCGCGCGGCAACGACTGGACACCGTTACAAGATTTTCCTTCTTCAAAAAATACACTTTCAGGGTACGCAGAACATGTGGATGAAATGCTAAACTACTTGACTATTTCCACCTGAAAACATTCCCGTGTGGACCGGCTTGCAGATTTGGCATAATCTGTTTTCTCAAATCAAAATGCAAAGCCAACCCATAAAAGCGCCTTCATTGCAAGTCACTTCTGTTTTGTCTGCACTCTGTCATCTCACCTTCTTTCTCACATCCGTACACAAGTCAATCAGTTCCTCGATGCTGCCCCCCCCCAAACATTGCGATATTTTGCTTGCTGCTTTTGTATTTCGACATCTACCACTTCCTCAACATCCCTCACTGGCGCTGCCAGCATGCAGATCGAGGTTCATCATCTCCATTTCGACACCACCTTCTCCAGTGTCAAGCAAACTTTTGCTTGTCTCAGCACAGCAACTATGGTGCGTTCAAGCACCACCAAAGTGTCAATGCTTGAAGGAACTAGAAAAGCATTTTTGTGCTACATGCACAATGGTCCTGGCGCAATGTTAAAGAATCCTTTAGGGAATGCCTGGATCCAGATGGTGATCTGGATCACCCCCAAAATGTAATCAGTTCTTGCATATCCCATGGGATGAGATATTCCCTTCATATCAGACTCGGATGTCCATGTCCTTCTACTGAACCTCTTAAAATGACACACAGTAGATACCGTGCACTTACCATTATCCAAATCTAATGACTTGTGGACATTAGGTCCATAGTTGTTGAGACGTTTGCTTGATGGCGGCCATGTTTTCCAACAATCTTGCTCTCGTCTTTGTTTTTTAAATAAAAAAAGTACATGCACACAAACACATTTAAATGATGAATGATAGAGATACATGAACATTTAAGGTTACTTTTATCTTCAATGAAATCATGAATCCATGAAATCAGAAAAATGAAAAAGATGAAAAATGGCAAAGCAGCAGAACCGAATGGGATTCCAGCTGAAGTACTCAAGGCAGATGTGGAGACAACGGCAAAGATGCTGCTACCGCTGTTTGAGAGGATCTGGTGAAAGGAGGAATCACCATCAGATTGAAAGGAGGGGCACATAATCAAACTGCCAAGGAAAGGTGACCTTGGAAATTTTAGAGGTATCACACACTTAAGTGTGGACTCAAAGCTCAGCGACATCCAAGCGGGCGTCCGTCGAAGTAAATGGTCTCTTGCTGATCATTGTGGAACAATCCCTAGAGTGGTACAGCTCACTCTACATCGATTTTGTAGACTTCCGTAAAGCATACGATAGCCTCCACCGGGACACACTCTGGCAGGTTGGGAAACATTATGGAATTCCACCAAAGTTGTCAAGACCAGGACTTCAAATTTGTTCACCAGGGAAAGCTGACTCGACGCTTTGACGCCAAGACTCCCTCCTCTCGCCGCTACTGTTGCTGCTCACTTTTGACTTGATCACAAAGACAACAACAGACAGCACAAGGAATGGCATCCAGTGGACCTTCTGGACCCAGCTGGACGACCTAGACTTTGCGGAGTGCCATCAGCAGATGCAAGACAAGACTTCAAACCTGGCAACTACAAGTACCTCAACTCAAGTAGGTCTTGAAATTCACCTATAAAGGACCAAAGTCCTGAAGATCAACAAATCCAACACAAAGCCAGTGACTGATGCGTACAGATGCAGATGTCCCGGAGGTGACGAGAGGAAAGGCGAGAACTGGTTTTTCCATCCTTAAAAACATATGAAGTCCCGCCAAATATCCACGCAAACAAAACTTGTACAACTCAAATGTGAGGTCAGTCTTCAAATGTTTCAGATCTGAAACACGGAGAACAACAAAGACAACCACCAGAAAGATACAGACCTTTATTAAGTCCTGCCTGAGAAAAATCCTCCGCCAGTGGGCATACATCATCAGCGACACCAAACTCTGGCAGAAAACCAGTCAGTTAGCAGCAGAGGATGAGATCAAAAGGGGAAGATAGAGGTGGATAGGTCTTACCCTGAGGAAACCACCTTGTAACATCACACGCCAGGCCCTGACTTGGAACCCTCAGGGCAAGAGAAAGAGTGGCAGACCAAGAAATTCCCGGACGAGGGACCTAAACAGTGACACCCGACAAATGGGCTACACCTGGGGGTGAACTGGAGACAATGACCCAGGACAAGGAACGGTGGTGTGAAACTGGATGGCCTACGCCGACCCAGGGGCTTCAGGCCTAAGTATGTAAGTACAGTAAGTACCTTCTTTTGAAGACAAGATTCTTGAGGATTGAAAACAGGAAGGTGGTGTTAGTTGATCTCATGTTTTTGAGCAGTCACGTCTTCGCTGAAGGTAAAAGTAACCTTCAATGTTCATTTATCCCTTTCATCCATCCATCCATTTTCTTCCACTCATCCGAGGTCAGGTCGTGGTGGCATCAGCCTAAGCAGGGAAGCCCAGACTTCCCTCTCCTTGGTCACTTAGTCCAGCTCTTCCCGCGGTTTCCGAGGCGTTTCCAGGCCTGCTGAGGGACATAGTCTCTCCAACGTGTCCTGGGTCTTCCCTGAGGCCTCCTACCGGTCAGAGGTGCCCTGATGCCTCCCTGAGGAGGTGTCCGGTAGGCATCCTAACCAGATGCCTGAGCCACCTGATCTGGCTCCTCTCAATGGGGAGGAGCAGCGGTTCTACTCAGAGTCTCTCCCGGATGACAGTTCTTCTCACCCTGTCTCTAAGGGAGAGCCCTTAAAGACATGTAGCCCTAACTTATGTCGGCCGCTTGTACCCGTGATCTTGTCCTTTTGGTCACTACACAAAGCTCATGACCACAGGTGAGGGTAGGAATGTAGATAGACCGGGAAATTGAGAGCAGCATGTCCACACTATCCACACAACAAGTGTATTTAAGTCATGTGGAATAAAACAAATCTGCATTATTTATCTCGTGGAATGTGCACGGAGCTGGTTCCACGGTCAAGAGACTAAACATTTTTAATCTGCAGGATTTGAAGGCAGACATTGTCTTACTACAAGAAACACATCTAACAAACACATCTATAGATGCACTGGTTCTTGATCCGAGAGCGGACAGGCTGAGTCGCAATGGAAAGAATAGACAGGACCAATCCTCAGAGGTTGTCAAACACTACATGAAGGATTTTGGACTTTGCCATGCTTGGCGCTCTCACCATCCCACTGTTAAGGAGTACACCTTCTTCTCATCAGTCCACCATCATACTCCAGATTAGATTCTTTTCTAACCAGCAGCACACCGATGAGTGATATTTCTGAAACCAAAATTCATCCCATCATTATCAGCGACCATGCACCAGTGTCACTTACACTGGTAAGTAATAAGAAGAGTAAACCACCAACACCAAACTGGAGATTCAGTTACTTCAAGAGACAATGGTCTCTATACATAGAAAACAAGGATTTACCAGGAACATCAGCGTGTGTTCCCTGGGAGGCAGGGAAGGCAGTAATGCGCGGGAAAATAATTTCATTTTCCTCGCACAAGAAAAAGAAAGAGACTTCCAAAATATCAGTTTTGGAAGGTAAAATGAAATCGTTAGAGGAGGCCTACTCTGTCTCTCAAGATGAACGCACTCTAAACGAAATAAGAAAAACCAAACTGGAACTGGAGGAAATATGAAATAAGAAAACACAATTCTTAGTACAAAGGCTTCGCTTGGAGAACGTTGAACATAGTAACAAATCTGGGACATTTTTGGAGAATCAATTAAAAACAAATAAAGAGAAAACAACTATCTACGGCGTTAAAGACTCAGCAGGAAATATCAGCCATGACCCTGATAAAATAAATACCATTTTCAGGGATTATTATAAAGCATTATACACACCACAAGTAGACCCATCAGAGGATTATATAGATCAGTTTCTTAGTAATTTAAATCTACCGATATTACAACAGAACCAGAAAACATCTCTGGACTCACCTCTATCTGTTGGCGAACTCCAGGAAGCTCTCCAGCTCATGCCTAATAATAAAGCCCCAGGCCCAGATGCTTTTCCTGCTGAATTCTACAAAGAATTCCGGACTACATTGGAGCCAACTTTTTACAAAATATTATTATAAACAAAGGAGAAAAATAAAATGCCTCCAACTATGAACTTAGCTAATATTAATCTCTGATTAAAACCAGGAAAAGACCCCACACTCCCATCTAGCTACCGTCCAATTTCCTTCATTAATGTAGATTTCAAAATAATCAGTAAAGCTTTGGCCAGAAGGTTAGAGAAAATTACTCCTTCCATAATCCATCCAGACCAAACAGGTTTTATTAAAGGTAGACACTCCTCAACTAACACACGAAGATTAATTAACCTCATAGATTATTCTAACATACAGGATTTGGAAACTATTATCCTTTCTCTAGATGCAGAAAAAGCATTTGACAGGGTAAACTGGAACTTCCTATTCAGGACATTAATTAAATTTGGGTTTGGACCGGGTTTTATTGATTGGGTCAGAATATTTTATACCAACCCACATGCATGTGTGAGGACCAATGATCAAACTTCTTCAAGCTTTAGCCTTCACAGAGGCACAAGGCAGGGCTGCCCGCTGTCCCCTTCACTGTTTTCCATATTTATCCAACCCTTAGCAGCGGCCATCAGACAACATGAAGAAATCAAAGGGATCCGCACCAGAGAAATGGATCACAAAATAAGTCTCTACGCTGATGATGTATTACTTTTTCTCCAGAATACTCAAGCGTCCCTTTCCCGCACGATTCAACTTATAAACAAGTACTCATCAGTGTCTGATTACTCTATCAACTGGTCTAAGACCACAGCTCTACCCATTAACTGTCACTTTAAGGGTATACCTGATGCCATAATACGGACAGGAAATATTCGATATTTGGGTATAAACATTTCACCCAAGTTGTCAGAGCTGACACAGTTGAATTACGTTCAGCTTTTGAAAACAACTGAGGGTGATCTTTTGCGGTGGAGACGTCTACCCATATCGCTCATGGGGAGAGTGGCTGCCGTCAAGATGATGGTTTTACCAAAAATTAATTATTTGTTTTCAATGATACCCACTAAACCATCCTCCAACTGGTTCTTGTCACTGGACTCCCACATCTCTAAATTCCTTTGGAAAGACAAACCATCACGTATCAGCTTAAATACGTTCAAACAAACCAAAGGCAGGGGTGGTTTAGAGCTTCCGGACTTTTCTCAGTATTTCTTAGCCAAGCCAATCAACTCCAATATGGCTCCAACCTGAGTTATCCAGACGAGCCATGGCGAGATGTAGAGCAAGCACTGTGTGATGATCTAGCATTCACCAGTTTAACCATTAAACATCATAAATGTTACAAAAGTATGAACACCAGCTCCTCTCTGACAGCTTGGTGGGAATTTCCTAAAATAAACAAAAGTTCCCTCTATCCATGTAAGCTGACACCCATCTGGAACAACCCTGACATCCTACAAAATAAAAGAATGATAAACTTTTCTCTGTGGAAAAACAAAGGGATAAAACACTTAGATAATATCCTAGTGGAAGGAAAGTTTGTGTCATTTGATACGCTCACCTCCCGATATGGAATCAGCAGCACCAACTTTTTAGAATACCACCAAATCAAATCTGTAACAGGAAAAAAATACAGACCGATGCAGATAACAGACCAATGCAGCGTCCGCATCCCTGCAGACGCCCCACCAATCCGCCTTGCCATCTCGCGTCCCATCCTTCCCTCACTCGTGAACAAGCGAGTGTTCGAGTCCGAGTTACTTAAACTCCTCCACTTGGGGCAGGATCTCATCCCTGACCTGGAGATGGCGCTCCGGGCGAGGACCATGGACTCGAACACATTGACTTACAGTATGTGAGACATTTCAAGTCAATCTCCAACGTTGGGGTTTAATAACAGCGCCGCCATGTGGTGTACTTTATCATAAAAATAATAGCACAGGCAACACAGTGGCGTGCAGGCTTTGACATTTGACCCTTATGTGTGCAGCGGTCCAGGAGTAGAGGAGTTAGCTTACACAAACAAATGCATACAGTCTTAATAACATAACTTCAACATTATGGGTTCTACGATGGATGAATCATCTCGCCTCCCCCGTTCCCCAATTTTTACCTTGTAACTCAAACCCTGATCCAAGCCCAGACGCTATAGTGATACGGCCATCCCGGGGCCTAGGCCGGCAAGACCAGATGCTCGCCATATCAGGTTGCGGCACTCGGGCTGAAAAAAAATGGCACGAACCATTGACCCGCTAACCGCCAAGCTTCCTGCACAGCTAATGAGGGTGGTGTCAGCTTTCACAGAGAGGAGATGAGGAAGCGTTCAACTAGCGGTGATTACGTCCGTAAGCCTTATGCTCTTACATCACGTTCTCGTGGAAAAAAATCTCGACCTGTGACTGACCTTTGTATGAGACGTTGGAGTGTCTTCCCAACGAAGCCATCCTCCCGTGAACACACCAGTCAACAAGAATGTCCAAAAGGATTCGTACTCTTTGTTGTAAATATCAGCCGTTCCACCCAATCAGTTCCATTTGCATCCCCGGGAAATAAAATATATTATTCACAATAAACATTATATGCACATTCGTTGGAATTTAGACAGTTGAAATGTGCGTTTAGGAAGAACACGATTTTGTGTGTGTCTGTAGCTTTAATGCAAACGAGCTGTGTTTGTCCCAGATGTTCTAGAGCTAGGGCCTCAAACTTGCGGTTTAAGGCCCTAGCTCAAACCGCAAGTTTTGAAAAACTTGATTTTTCTATTAATGGGACTTTTTACAGTGTTGTGTGCGGAGACGACGAACCTACCAATCACAGCGGGGTGTATGGCTCTCAGGGGCGTGGCATCGCCCGGGCTTGATGCAATCGGAGAAACATTTTTCAATATTACTAGTTTTGCACACAACTTCTTGACACCTGTTTTGTTGTTGAAGGCCTCAGCCAGACTCCAAGGCAAAATGACCCCTTGCCCTAGTGTGTACTTTGTCTACTTTCAATGCATAGACTAACATCTGCACCTGTCAATCGTAATGGATGGCATATCGATATCACATACATAACATAACATAAGGAGTGAGAGAGGAGCATGCAAACGTCAACAAACGTAACACTAGTATAGCCACGTGAGCTACTGTGCGAACTTTACACTCGCATCCAAACAAAGTCATGCTATTGTGAACCTGGGAAATCCTAGAGCTCACACATTTGATAGATAATTGGCGGCCTTTTTCTAAAGATGTGTAGCGAAGCCTCCTTTTATTTTGTTTTTCTCAAAAATTGAGAAAACCGAGGGTGACTTTTCCGTTTGCGCGCTCATAAAGTCATAACAGGGGACCTTTAAAAAGTATATCATCTCAAAATAATAAAGTCATAGTATTGCACAACAATTAAAGCCGGTTTTTGAACTTAATATTAACTTTTGGGCAACGGTGTAGGACAAAATGAATCAGCTCAAGTTGTGTGTGAGGCACTTGGGAGGAGAAGATGGTGAATAATTGTCTAGAGTGGCCAAGTGAGTCAAGATGGGGTTGCATGGAAGTGAGGCCTTCAAGTGGTGAGTAGGTGTTCATCAGGCCTATTTCTGCTCGGAGTGTCGACAGACGAGCTCAAGTGTTTCCTGTTTTTCCTCACACGCGCACATTTGCAAACTTCCTCACACTGAGGCACGGCCCAGGCTGTCGCTATGGCAACAGGGTTGATAACCACTTGCGTGAGTGACTTTATGTTGGTGATGGCATAATAATAATAACCTTCGTGGAAAAAACGTGACATCACTCCACTCTTTGGGAGCCAGTGGGAGATAGCGGAGTGGCTTTTTATTCCCCGGGAAGAAGAGAGAGAGTGGCAGCGTCTGCTCTTTGTCACAGCCAGCATCCTCATTCAAAGGTGACCCCGCAGCTCTCCCCGGATGCTCTCCGCCAACACGACATGCTTGCTCCGTCGCGAATAAACCACAGATGTTCTCATTCCAAAGATAAAACCTTCATTAGGCGTACGGATGAGCTTTTAAAAGACATTTTCATCGTTCTTGAAGATTCCCTGAGATGTGAAGGTGACTTTGTAACGATGTTTTAACAGTAATGTGTCCCCTAAGCCACCGTACTTACAGAAAAAAAAATCCATCCATCCATCCATCCATTTTCTATGCCGCTTATCCTCATTAGGGTCACGGGGATGCTGGAGCCTATCCCAGCAGACTTTGGGCGAGAGGCGGGGTACACCCTGGACTGGACGCCAGTCAATCGCAGCAGAAAAAAAATATCATCTCCAAAGTTGGGTCTTCATTGAGTACCCAAGAGACCGTGAAACTCCAGTCTTTGAAGAGTACTCGTGAGTCAGTGATACTTGGGTCTCCGTGGAGCACTTGTGTGTCGAAGAAACTCCAGTTCTTGGGGCGTATCCATCGGTTAGTGAAATGCATGTTTTTGAGTATCCATGAGCCGGTTAAACCGAGGTCGTCATTTAGCGCGGGCACTCGGTGAAACTCGAGTATTCATCCGAGTACCCACGAGTCAGTGAAACTCCAATAACCGTCGAGTACCAGTGAATCTGTGAAACTCGAGTCTCGATTGTCGGTCGTTGCCGTTAGTCTTTTGTTGCCAGCTTTGTACCTAAAAAATACTCTTTCCTGACCTCTTTGGCGTCCTGCTCTGCGCAACCTCGGGGTCGGTACTCCGCGAGAAGACGCAACCGTGACCCCTGTGAGTCAGGGAAACCAGAGTCTGTGTCGAATGCCTACGAGTCAGTGACACACAAGTTTTCGTCCAGCCGTACAAGCGAGTCAGTGAAAGTCCGTCTTTGTTGAGTACCCATAAGTCAGTAAAACCCGAGGCTTTGTCAAGTACCCATGAGTCAGTAAAACTTGGCTCTGTATCACTGAAACCAAAACCTTAACAATGTTGAGTATCCGTAAGTCAGTGATACTTTGGTGCCCACGAATCAGTGAAACCAAAGTCTGTTTTGAGAATCTGTGAATCAGTGAAATTCAGGTTCTTGTTGAATGCCCGTGAGTCAGTGATACTCAAGTCTTAGTCAGTTACCCATGAGTCCGAGAAACACAAGTTTTCGTCAAGCATCCGTAAGTTGGTGAAACTAGAGTCCATGTTGAATGCCCGTGAGTCAGTGATACTCAAGTCTTCGTCAGTTACCCATGAGTCCGAGAAACACAAGTTTTCGTCAAGCATCCGTAAGTTGGTGAAACTAGAGTCCATGTTGAATGCCCGTGAGTCATTGATACTCAAGTCTTTGCCGGGTTTTTCCTTTGAGTACCCAAGAATTAGTCAAATGTGAATCTTTGTGGAATAGGCGTGAATCAGTGAAACTTGAGTCTTTTTCGAGAACCCTCGAGTGAGCTGAAACTCGAATCCTCGTGAAGTACTCGTGAATCAGTGAGACTCGGGTTTTGGCTGAACACTTGTGCCTAAGAATATCAATATGAGTATTGTTCTTTGGAGTATCTACTCTGCCAGAAGAACGCCGTGTGTTGCAAGATTCACGGACATCTTGCAAGATTTGCTAAGGTTGTGAATTGCGAGGTCCTCACTGACTGGCCATCGAGGTGAGCATCCAGCGCTGCATTGATAGCCGTTATGCTTTTGTTGTGTTGTTGTTTACTACTTGAGCCTTCCCGCTGCCCGTAACATCACCCTGCAACCTGAGGAGCGGAAATAGTTAAAGACTAAGTCAGGGTCTGCTTGTGGTTCCCGGCAGAGGGCCTCCAGACGACCCCACTCAGATGATGTCATGCTTTAACATATCGATTAAGCTCTCTCTCGTTTCTTTCCCTTTTGTCTTCTCTCTCTCTCTCGCCTGTTCTCTCCCTCGTCGATGACCTCATCCAGTCCATCATCAGCAACCAGATGCTGCCACTAAAACAATAAATGTCCCATTCGGAGAGCCATGAAAACCCGTACTAATCGCACGGATCGATCGTTTCCAGTAAGAGGCAGGAGGGCAGCGTTGGGCGAGAGTTGGGTTACACTTAAAGTGCACCGGAGAATCGATTGTTCGTAAGAAGCTTTGGCAGACTTCTCCCGCAATCTCCCTCTCGCGGGAACTGCAGCGCACGAGGCGGCAATGAGTTTCACTTCAACAAGCATCACACGGCTCATCGGTTTCTACAAAGCACAAGCAAGCGAAAACATCCGACTGCGAAGTTAGCTTTTTTTGTCTTGCACAGTTCAATCAAAGTTTTACAGTCATTGAGGCAAATGCACAACGACTAATGGAAATGGGAAGACCCGGCCTGTTTTTCAACCCATCTTTCTCAAATTTGACACACGTGTGCTTGTCAGCCCCCTTAAGCTGTGCACCAAATTTGAGGATGATTCGACTGAACACCCCAAAGTTGCACGGGGTGTTTTGTAGAGCGCATTGAGCTTTGGGACAATCTGAGACTTGCAGCTGTTCAGGAGTAGATTCACACCGGGGTCACCAACCCGTCATTCGGGAGATACTACTGTAGTCAATCTTTGGGACTCTGCCGGTCGATCGTGACAATATTTGAACAAAAACTTCACTTTAGTTAAGTCTGTAATTAGTTTTGTTTGGTATTCGGTCTCTAGTTGCATGTTGGGGTGTATTAGAATATGTTTTGTGTTTTGCTTGGTTAGAAATGGATTTGGGACGGTTAAGTGTCAGCTTCTCGTGGAGCTTCATTTTTGGTTAACTTGAGTAGTTTGGTGTCAAGACTTTTGCGTGGCTTTGCATACGCATCGGGTTCATATTTGAACGTCTAAGTCAACAGAAAGACAAAGAAAAACAATAAGTGGATATTCTTTTGGCTTACGTTGTAATTCTTAACCCAGACGTGCAATTTGCAGTGAAATCTCGTAAAACATACTCGAAGCCTGAATGTGACTTAAATGACGTGGTGTCTTTGAATGCAACGCCTCACTGCTCATATTAATATTGTGATTAAAATGTTCTGTTACTGTTAGACAAACTAGTGTTAGGTAAATAGATTTTCAGACATGTGTGATGTTTTAGCTGGATTTAGATTTTGACTTCACGCGGAGCTGTTAAAACGTACAAATATATATACATATACGTATATTGTTACTAAGCTATATTTTAATAAAACACGGGAAAAATGGGCACATTTCAGACATATTGTAATTACAATTGGTGATTAATCAAGTGGCCATGTTTCTCAAGCAATCTTGCTCTAGTTATCATTTTAAGAGAGAATAAACACGTTTGTTTTCTTTTTATTCATAGAAAAAAAGCCATAATTATGACAAGCGGTATAGAAAATGAATGAATGAATGTAAGAATAAAGTCATACCTAATTTACATTTAAAACATTGTGATTTTAGATAATTCAACCTTATGGAAATAAAGTTGTATATAATTTTTTAAATAAAAAATGTAATGTTGATACAAAAAAGAGGTCATCATATCATATCATATTGAAATATTTTTTTTTTCTAAAAGAAAACACTTTTTTGTGCTTTTTTTGGCCTCTTAAAGCCAAATGTTATGCTGGTATTTTCTTCGTATTATTTTGAAATTGATTTTCTTCTGCTTTTTCATGTTTTGGAGAGCACAGCCGGTATTCCCAACAGTGCAGTAGTGTTAAAGGATTGTTTCTTTTGGGGACGAAAAGGAAAGCAAACACGTCCCTGCATGTCAAAATAAAGACGAGCGTCCATTGATAAGAAAGGTTCTTGGCATGCCTCCCATTATTCTACTGTACGTTTCTTCCGTGTGTGGCTTTTAGCTGAATGGTATATGAAGAGGCTGAATGAGAGGGATTAGCCAACACACACACACACACACACACACATGCATGCATGCATAATGCGGTACGGAGTGATCCCTGAGAGGGGATCTGTGGGAGTATTAATTCCACTATAGGGTGCATTCATTCATTCATTCATTCATTCATTAATGGAGGCACATGTCACCTCGCACATCACCGGCCTTCACTCACGGCGACTTCCTGCCTGTTCCTCCGCCTCCACATGTCACATGACATGGTCTACATGCACCACCGGGTGTGTGTGTGAGAGCATAAAGGATGTTAGCTCAAAGACACGCATTAGGGAATGCGTGCACAATTGCATGTGCATCGCTCTCCAGAAGCCCCGCCCCTCCCCCCTGCCCGCTCGCTGGCTCCATGGCTTGGGTGGCATCACATGGCCTCTGCAGGGGAGAACACGAGGCAGCAGCCCGGCGTGAAAAAACAAAAAGAGCATCAAATCTTCCGGAGTTTACGCTGGGTTCACACGTACAGAACACACACACCAAACAATATGGTGGTTTTATCGTCCTCTGAAAAGCTTTTTGGAGAGAATCCACATATTAATGGAGAATTTCAACGCATTCCAACCAAGAGTATTTGCTAATTATGTTTATTATGTTAAATTTAATCCGCATCTCATCCAGACTGCAGGAGCAGGATTATTAGGACCACACTGGGAAAAGTAATATGAGTTACTCAAGTATTAAAAAAGAAAAGTGTTGAATTAGTTTTTGAAAAGTAATAATTATCTGAGAATAAAGGTAGAATTGGAATTATTTTTTGTCTCTTTCTATTTTTTTTTAAGTTCATTGACTTAGTTTTTTCTTGACTCATGACTTTTAAAAAAGGGCTGGTCAAATTATTGCAATTTTTTAATCAAATGAATCACGGTTTACAAACTAATTAATCATGAAAAAATAAGTTTTACATTATTTTAGTGAAATAAAGATAAATGGCAGGATTAATTATGTTTGTATGTATTGAGACAGAAAATTTTAATCAAGTTAGGAGATGGCACACATGTCTGAAAATCTATTTTCTGAACGCTGGTTTCCTAAATCAAAAATTTTTTGGTGTACAAATACAAAAATTATGGCTTTTCTGCAAACATCACAAATGTATACAGTGGGGGGTTTTTTTGTATTTGACTTTTTTAGGCCTTATTGTTGAACTTTCTCGGGAATTCCACTTTTATTTTCATATAACGCTTTTTTCTTATAACGTTATTGCAAAATGATCACCTTTTGAAAGATATAACATAATTATGGTTACAAAAAGATATGGAATAATACATGTTTATTACTAATTAATAACAATGTTCTCCTCTATCTGAACTTTACTTTTGTAGCCATAAAAATATACTCATACTGTTACTGTAAAATTTAAAAAAAAATCACAAATCTATATACTGTTAATATCTCAACTTGTGGTAGAAGATAGTACTTACTTACTTTACTGTCGTAAAATGTGGTTATTTGGTTACTTATTTCCTCAGAACATTAGTGTTATGAGTAATAAGTAATGACCTTTAAAAAAAACTGACATTAGTGTTAAAAAAGGGCTTTGGAA
Source organism: Oostethus manadensis (assembly GCA_024372805.1). Taxonomy (NCBI): domain Eukaryota; kingdom Metazoa; phylum Chordata; class Actinopteri; order Syngnathiformes; family Syngnathidae; genus Oostethus; species Oostethus manadensis. Next base: position 982,563 of record QODF01000279.1, read on the forward strand.
TATTACAAGTTTAGTCTTCTAAAATGAAAAAAATTGTCCACAATCTCAACTTTATGTTTTTAATTTTGTATTTTACAATTATGACTTTTTTGGAAAATATCTTACGTGTTGGCCGCACGGTGGATGAGTGGTTAGCACATTGGCCACACAGTCAGGAGATCTGGAAGACCTGGGTTCAAATCTCCGTTGGGCATCTCTGTGTGGAGTTTGCATGTTCTCCCCGTGCGTGTGTGGGTTTTCTCCGGGTACTCCGGTTTCCTCCCACATTCCAAAAACATGCATGTTAGCTTCATTGGCCGCTCTAAATTGTCCAAAGGTATGAATGTGAGTGTGAATGTTTGTTTGTCTATATGTACCCTGCGATTGGCTGGCGACCGGTCCAGGGTGTACCCTGCCTCTCGCCCAAAGCCAGCTGGGATAGGCTCCAGCATCCCCGTGACCCTAATGAGGATAAGCGGTATAGAAAATGAATGAATGAATGAATAGGAAATTTGAAGCACAAAGGTGCAACGGGAAGCAAAAAACCCAAAACGATGTACTTGTTTGACCCAAAGAACACGTCGGAATGTCTTTTGGGTTGAGTGGGTCGCTTGGAGTATGAAGGAGTCTTTTATTTTTAACACCAATGCTTGATTGACGTGACTTCAATCATTTTACTGCATTTTTGTCATTTCCATCCCGCTCGTCTCCGCAAACCAAACAGGCATTTTTGTCACGTGTCGTGCTGCGTGTAGAAAATCGGCTATTCCAAAACGATACGGTGGCGCCCGGCATTGAAGCAGCGTTGCGTTATTTTCATCACAAAATGTGCTATCTCTCTTCTCAAGTGTGTTGCTGTCAGGAAGGAAAAGACCGTCACACGTTGTGTAACAGGCGGACGGGTTTAAAAATACACAGCCAGCGTGTGTGGGGGTGTTTAGTCTTGGTGCTGTGTGTGCAATCAACGTTTGGACCTAATAGAATCGCATTAAACACCTTGTTGGTTGTTTGTGTTGGTTTGCTGCACAAGGTGACTTTCAGCAGTCGTGCATCCACGTGTACGTCCCAAACAGTCCGTATATGTTTACTATTCACAGTTCGATCTACTTTCGGTCTTCCTAGTGACAAGTTTTTGCATCATGTCGCTTTTACCTGCGAGCAAACGGACACTGACGCTGAAATTCAATTTGACACGACCACCCCACGCGTTATTTTTGAAACTGTTGCTTATCATTGCCTTCTTCTTCCTGTGCTTTCGGCTTATCCCAGCAGGGGTCGCCACAGCGGATCCTGTCCGCAGGGTTTGATTTGGCAAAAGTTTTACGTCGGATGCCCTTCCTGACACAACCCTCTGTATAAGGGACATGACCTAATAGTGGTAAAAAAAAAAAACTATTTTAAACTGAAATTAGGGAGAAAAAAAACAAATGGGGAAAAGATAAAACAAATTTCATAGAGCCCTAAACAGACAAAAATCGTGCTGGTCTTCTAATAAAAACAGGCAGCTGCAATGCAAACATTCATTCATTCATTGATTTTCTATGCCGCTTATCCTCATCAGGGTCGCCGGTATGCTGGAGTCTATCCCAGCTGACTTTGGGCGGGAGGCGGGGTACACCCTGGACTGGTCGCCAGTCAATCGCAGGGCAAACAAACAAACATTCACACTCACATGAACAATTTAGAGTCGCCAATGAAGCTAACATGCATGTTTTAGGAATGTGGGAGGAAACCGGAGTACACGGAGAAAACCCACACACGCACGGGGAGAACATGCAAACTCCACACAGAGATGCCCAACCCTGAACTTCCTGACTGTGAGGCCAACGTGCTACCCACTCGACCACCGTGCGGGGCCCCAATGCAAACATAGCGGTACTAATTTACTCTCCAAATGACCCAACTAATGAAGGTTTTTAAAAATCCATCTATTAATTAATAAATCATGCTGGTTGAATACAGCCTGTTATAAGTAAATGGTATAGTAAATAGTATTTGTTTTGCCTAATCAAGCACATTTGACTTTAATTGCGTTTACTTATGAAAAGGTGGGTTTGGAACCAAGTAACGCATGAAGATTTTGAGAACTATAGTTCCCATGATGCTTAGAGTACTGAGCCAGGAAGTAGTGAATAAATCCAAAGCAGGCCGAAACAGACACGAGTATCATGTGTTTTGACAGACATCGTATACAGCCATCATGTTTGGAGCTGCACATGACTTAACATTTCATGCCATTTAAGTAAGTTTGATCAAATGGGGAATTTCTACACCTTCTGTTCGGAAATAACACCACCACAGCTGTTGAACTGTTGAACAAAAATCACCCGCCCAATCGGTGACAAAGGGCAGCCCGACCCTCACTGGAAACGGGTCCGACTTATTGCCGGCAAACTCTGACACCGGTCATACAGGGAACGGACCGCCTGGATTAGGTGGTCCGATACCCCATATTCCCGGAGCACTCCCCACAGTATTCCCCGAGGAACACGGTCGATTGCCTTCTCCGAGTCCATAAAACACATGTAGACTGGTTGGGCAAACTCCCATGCACCCTCAAGGACCCCGCCGAGAGTATAGAGTTGGTCCACAGTTCCATGACCAGGACGAAAACCACACTGCTCCTCCTGAATCCAAGATTCGACTATCCGGCGGATCCTCCTCTCCAGAATCCCTGAATAGACCTTACCGGGAAGGCTGAGGAGTGTGATCCCACGATAGTTAGAACACCCCCCCCGGTCCCCCTTCTCGAAAAGCGGGACCACCACCTCGGTCTGCCAGTCCAGGGGCACCGACCCCGACGTCCACACAATGCTGCAGAATCGTGTCAACCAAGACACGCCCACAGCATCTAGGGCCTTAAGGAATTCCGGGCGGATCTCTTCCACCCCCGGGGCCTTGCCACCAAGGAGCTTTTGGACCACCTCGGTAACCTCAGCCCCAGAGATAGGCGAACCCGCCTCAGAGTTCCCGGAGACCGCTTCCATGTTGGAAGACGTGTCGGTGGGGTTGAGGAGGTCTTCAAAGTATTCCCTCCACCGCTCCACAACATCTCGAGTCGAGGTCAGCAGCACACCATCCCCACCATACATGGGGTTGACTGTGCACTGCTTCCCCCTTCTGAGACGGCGGATGGTGGACCAGAATATCTTTGAAGCCATCCGGAAGTCGTTTTCCATGGCCTCTCCGAACTCCTGCCATGCAGGTGCAGGCCCGGCCACCAGACGCTCGCCATCGTGCCCCACCTCCAGGCCTGACTCCAGACGGGGGACCCCGGTGACTCGCGTCCGGGCGAGGGAAAACAAAGTCCATTGTTTTTAGTCATCATCAGGGTCTTTTGATCTCGTCACCCCGGTCATTAGGAATCTGTACCGGAAACCCAACCTGTGCAGAACATGTTTACATCCGGCCTAACTATAATTTGTACCACACGTGCGCCATAAGTCACTTCCTACCCAGCTCCCAAAAAACCTTATTAAGATTGGAGACATTACAACATAATGGGGCCGTACGGTGGCTGAGTGGATAGGCTGCTGGCCTTACAGTACGGAGGTTTGGGGTTCGAATCTCTGTTGGGCATCTCATGTTCTCCCCGTGCGTGCGTGGGTTTTCTCCGGGTACTCCGGTTTCCTCCCACATTCCAAAAACATGCACGTTAGTTTAATTTGCGACTCTAAAATGTCCATTAGAGTGTGAGTGTTTGTTTGTCTGCCCTGCGATTGGCTGGCGACCAGTCCAGCGTGTACCCCGCCTCCCGCCCGAAGTCAGCCGGGATAGGCTCCAGCATAAGCGCGAGGATAAGTGGCATAGAAAACGGATGGATGGACAACATAATGGATCTTTTTCTTCTTACATCGTGAAAGTGGATACATTATTTTCTTGGTTTTGAATTCTTTTTTCACCACTGAAAAAAAATCCCCGCTATATTCTATAGAATTGAATCTAATGTTGTCTAATAACAACCACAGTGTCTGTAGTCTGGTACATGTCAAACGCAGGACGTGAACAAACTAGCAGTAGTTGCTGAGGCAGTATACGAGCTCTGCTTGAATTTTTCATGCGATGTTGATCGATGTGACTTACGTGAGCGTTTTCCGGTGAACGCGTGTCTGTGAACCCACCACGGGTGTTTAAATATTAAAAGCACAATAAGCCACCGTTCATGCGGCAACCATCTATCACCACTCTGCTCGCAAGCTTGGAGCTATTTTTGAAAAACTGCACTGTCTCATTATCGGAGAAACATGGTGGGACTGGACCAATTTATTCCCCCGAGCTGCCTGAAGGTTACCTGAGCTGAGCTGCCCCCTCCTCCTGTATGTGTTCAGACCACTTTCTTCTGCAAATACAATCTTTGGTGATTCCCAGCAGCACATAATGACACCAGCAGCATCACAATAAACGCGTGCGCCGGAGAAAAATGAGCGCCGTAGGATGCTGATTGTATTGCCGTGCTGCACAATAACACCTTCAGTACCCTGCGTTGTGCATGTGATGTTTTACTCACAGTGTAAAGATCGTGGCAAGGCAGCCGTGATGTTTGTATGCAGGAGTCATAATTATTAAGTCAAAATAATCCAATCTTGCTCTAATTTAAAAGTTTATGGCACCGCGATCCTTCGCCGCTGTTCAAATTTTGCAGCTTCTCTCTGTCACGGTTTTTCAAAATCATATCGCTTCAAAAGTGTAAATAAATGCCGTTTTGTGGTTGGATACAGCACAGTATTAGTCAAAAACGTGCAACTTGTTCACATTCTTTGGCCTAAATGAAGCATTTTCTATTTTAAAAAAAAGGCTAAATGACCTAAAATGCAAATGCAAAAAAAAAAAGGAACTGAGAAGACACATTCAAAGACATTGTGATGCTGTGTAGTACTCTACATTGGTCACTAGGTGTCTGTAACGCTACTGTAATGTTCGTGGAGACACACAAGCACCAGACTCCACCGATGGAACAACAGCCTTTTATTGTTTATTATTGATGATCTCAGGAGCAACAATCCCCAAGAAAATATAAAAACAGGCGCAAAGCTGACACTCAACTGTCTGCACCCCACTAATCCTCAATAGCACTGCTACACATTTACTGCACAAGTCTTATTTTTGGCTTAAATGTCTTATTATCTGTTATTATGTCTACCGTATTAGGTAATGCAAGTGTAAAAGTCATTATAGGGGTGTTATTTCATGTCTAGAGAGCTTTACTGTAATAATGTTAAAAACCACATTTAGAAGGTTTTATATGCTCGAGCAGACCCTCAAGCTGGGAGATCCTGTAGGTCGCTTAGTTCGCTCAGTAATAGTGATGCGTTCAAGTGCCATTTGAGCCGGCCGGGGTGGCGCTCAGGGAGGGGAGGAGAGCGAGAATGAGTCACCCTCCCTCCTCAGTGGTGCCTTCACACCCCAAGGCACTGTGGCATCTGGCCTTCATTCAAATCTGCAGCATCCTCTCATTCATCCCGCCTCACCCACCAATCAAACAGCTTCCATCCTGGCAGAGGACCGCCCCCTGCTCGCTGGTTCATTCTGCCTTTCTTTTCAGGAGGATGAATGGAGTCAGAGCGGCAAGCAACGAGGCAGCAGCGGCAAGATGATGGACAGCAGACACATGTCCAGTAGCGACTGTAGTCTTTGGCGTGATGCATTTCTAGAAAGCGGGGCGTTAAAGTGCGGCCATCATTTTCCCCCCTCAGCAGGCAGGGAGGCATCCGTCATTCGTGCAGCATCTGGACCCGACACAAATGCATCACTCCTCCTGCCGAGCTACTAAACAGCCGTAATGGCTGACCCGCTGTATTACTCAATACTGCGCAACTGCAGAGGAGGGGGTCTCACTTCTGCTATTTTTGAGGTGACCTGCACGTCAACTTGCTGTGCAGTTTGAGCCTGTTCTAAGGAGAATGTGACTGGATTTTGCACAATTTCCTACCGGAAATGAGAGGAAAACTCCAAAATAAAAGACTAATTACAGTAGTTTGTCGTACTGACTAAATATGTAAACAAATCAGCATCCTATTTTTCACGCGGAGTGATACTGAATCCATCCCTTTTCTTTACCGCTTATCCTCATTAGGGTCGCGGGTATGCTGGAGCCTACGCAGGGCAGACATAACATTCACACTCGCACTCTAATGGACAATTTAGAGCGGCCAATGAAGCTACCATGCATGTTTTTGGAGTGTGGGAGGAAAGCGGAGTACCCGGAGACAACATGCAAACGCCACACAAAGACGTCCAGCGGAGATTCGACCCCTAAGCCTCCTGACTGTGTGGCCAACACGCTGACCACTCGACCACCGTGCGGATCCCGACGTAAAGACAACGTTGAAAAAATATTCATATCCATTACAATGATGAGCCGCACCATGATGGGCAGAAAAGGTCGTAAAAACTTAAGGACAGCAAGGCTGGATCAACTGGATGTTTGCATCTGTTTATGTCATTTCATTGAATATGAGATATTTTTCCAATTTTAGTCTCATTTATTTGTTAATTTTTAGTTGAATTTAATTATCATTAGCAACATTAAATGCTGCCGTTATACTATACTACAGGTAATGAAGGCTTTGGTGGCAGATTATTTTTATTTCCATTATTCTCGATAGGAAACATTTTAGTTTTTAGACTTTTGATGTGATGCATTTTGGAGATTGTTTTAAATGAAATTAAAATATGACTTAAACCATGACCTGTACAATTAATGTTAATCAATCTTAATAATCAATTAAATTGATTGAAAAAATGTATTTTCCTGTGTTTAAATGTATTTTATGACCAATATGAATGTTACTAGTTGACATTATTTGGGATAGGCTCCAGCATCCCCGCGACCCTAATGAGGATAAGCGGTATAGAAAATGAATGAATGAAATATTCTTTTCTTTTGTCCTTTTATTTTATTTATTGTGCCTGTACAGTTATGAAGGTGTTATTATGCGACAGTTTGACCCTTGAATATATTTTTGGTTTGCATGGGAGAATCTGTGTGAGGTTTGCAGCAGCGCTTGTGCATGCACGGTGACTCTCGCATCATTCCCACCCTATCTCTCCTCAGACTCAAGATGCAAAGATAATTGCACTGTTCTTTGCTGTGAAATGGGCTATGATGGGATGTCGGGGAGGCAATATTGTTGAGTGTAATAACAAAAAACAAGCCTGGATGAGCTTGAGCGTGTAGAGCATCATTTTAAACCGAAATATTCAATAAGAGCAGGAGAGCAGCCTAGACAGCAAGGAGGCCTTCATATTCTGTAATTGAATTAGTCCTCCTCTTGGGAATAGTCCCTGTGTGTGTGTGTGCTTTGGGGTACACGTAAGGGAGCATTTAATTGAGAAAAGCAAAAAATGTCACGTGTGACTTAAACAGAGTCTAGGGTTACAGTTCACTTAAGATATTGGGGGGACCTTTTGTTTCCTTTTTTAAGTCTTGCTTTTTGTTGTAGTTGCATGAATGGTGCATCCTCTCCCAGGGAATGGCATCGGGTCTTCGTGGGGGTCATCAGCACATGAGGGAGAAAGGTGAGAAATAATGCATGTGTAGTTCCACGTGTGATGGGGAGAGCACGGTGGCAGAGGCTGCAGCAGAGTGAAGCGGAGAGGCTCAGATGATCAAAAAGAGGGGGCTCTATATATAGGATACTGCTGGCGCTGCCGCTGCAAGATTTCTTCCGCTTGAGCTAGGATTCACCCAGCCACGGCTGAGGATGGGAGGAGGAGAAGATAAAGGCTCCACAAAAGATAGGTGGCTTGCTACACAGCCCAAACATTAGATACAGCTGCTACATCATTTGTGCTTTACCAGTGCCCCCGGGTGTTTCTTGCAATTTGAGCCCGTGCTAATGAAAATCTCATGCACGAATATTATGGACATGACAGGATAAAAGACTAGTTAGAGTAGTTTGTCTTAATGACTACTTGGGGTTAGGTAAACAAATAAGCAGCTTGTGTTTCACACGGGGCCGCACGGTGGATGAGTGGGTAGCACGTTGGCCTCACGGTCAGGAGGTTCAGGGTTGGAATCTCCGTTGGGCATCTCTGTGTGGAGTTTGCACGTTCTCCCCCGTGCATGCGTGGGTTTTCTGCGGGTACTCCCGTTTCCTCCCGCATTCCAAAAACATGCATGTTAGCTTCATTGGCCGATCTAAATTGTCCGTTAGAGTGTGAATGTTTGTTTGATTGACTGGCGACCAGTCCAGAGTCAGCTGGGATAGGCTCCAGCCTACCCGCGACCCTAAGGAAGATGAGCGGTATAGAAAATGGATGGATGGGTGTTTCCCACTGCAAACCAGTAGCGGGCAGCGTAATACAAGATAGCATATTAGCAGTTAGCAGGCCGGTGTCTGGACTTCTTTTTACACTTGATGTTACTTCATACAGAGCTGCACATGTGATACAAGTTGTGTTATTCTGTGCAGGAAACTTGTATTGTTAGATTTCAACAGTCTCTTTTCAGCGGTTTGCACAGCAAATAAACACATCATTTTGCATGTTTCACTGTGGACTCACCCTAAGAGATAGGGTGAGGAGCTCGGCCATCCGAGTAGAGCCGCTGCTCCTTCACATCGAGAGGAGCCAGTTGAGGTGGCTCGGGCATCTAGTCCGGATGCCTCCCGGGCGCCTCCCTGGTGAGGTGTTTCGGGCATGCCCAGTCGGGAGAAGGCCCCGGGGAAGACCTAGGACACTCTGGAGGGACTATGTCTCACAGCTGGCCTGGGAACGCCTTGGTGTCCTCCCGATGGAGCTGGAAGAGGTCGCCGGGGACCGGGAAGTCTGGACTTCCTTACTGAAACTGCTGCCCCCGCGACCCGGACCCGGATAAGCGGAGGAAAATGGTTGGATGGATGGATGGATGGATGGATGGATGGATGTTCCACTGTTTGCTACCTCCTATTTCAGTAAGACATACAATTAAATGGAAAAAGAGACACCATTTGCGAGCACACTGATGCTGTCTAATATTTTGCAATTGCGTCCAACTGCACTGCGTCACACTGACAACTGTTTTTATTATTTTGCCCCAAACTATTTAATAAGTGACATTATTATAATGTAATTATATATTTATATAAACACTTTGATGAGATGCAGTGCAGTTCAAATCAAAAATTCTAGCACAATGTAGATGACATAACAGTGCAGCACAGTAAACCGAACCGAGAGGGACATCTAGCGGTTGGCCGGGAAGCTTCACTTCCTCTGCCTACCCATAGAGGGCGGTGTCATGATTCCTGACGGATTTCTCTTCCTCGCTGGATGCAAGTTTATTTACTTCCGGATTGACCTTTCTTTCTCTTCCGGGTGTCGGCCGTCCGTGTGGCAGGTATAGACGAATTTCATGTCGATACCCTATTGAAATCTTTATCAATCTGCTTTTGTCACGCATGTCCACGCACACGTAATAACTGACATTGGTGGAAAAACGTACCAAGCACACAACCAGTGCTGTATTTTGTCGATACCAACCCATTAGAACGGATAACTTAGTTTATAGTTGTGTTAGCCCCTCTAGCATAGACGCCGTAGAACGCTAGCTGCTAATGTCGGAACTAACGTCTTATTGGGTTTATTTAGCATCGTACGTCTTATCTTGTAACGGAGTCCTCATCACCAGATGTACCTTATTAACAGTAATTCTAGCTTTGAGTTATTTTCCGGTCTGGGTAGCTAGCAATGCTAAGCCATGTAAGTCAGTACATCCCCGCCAATGCTGCGATTGTACTTTCTTTCTTTCTTTCTTTCTTTGGCAGATAAACCGGAGTCAAAATGGCAAAGTCGAAGAACCACACGACCCACAACCAGTGTAAGTGTGCACCTTCAATGACCTGTGAGCATGCATACACTTATTTTGGTGTTTTATGTGAAATGTTTATTTTGTTGGTTTGCAGCTCGGAAAGCCCACAGAAATGGCATCAAGAAACCCAGATCTCACCGTTATGAGTCATTGAAGGGGGTGCGTATACGCGTGACACCGTACGGTTCACTCCAGAGGTGGCTTGAGTGGATCCTGAAGCAGGTGGACTTGGGTTGTAAAGAGGTGCCGTGTCTCATTAGCTCAGTGGTTCCCACACTTTTTTTTTTGCCGCGCCCCCGTTTTGTCTGTACGATTACATAGGAATCACTTGACGGGATTTTCATTCATTCGTTTTCAATGTCGCTTGTCCTCACTAGGATCACGGGTGAATGCTGGAGGTTATCCCGGCCGACTTTGGGCATTAGGCAGGGTACACCCTAAATGGGTCGGCAGCCAATTGCAGGGCACATATAGACAACAGTTTTTATAGAGATGTTTGCTGGCCCAAGAATGATTAAATTTGCAGTGTTGTGAACATTGAATCTTGAGCATGCAGGTATCCTTTACAGCCAGGATTTGTCAGAAGTTTTTACTAATTAACTGCATATCACCAATGTAACGGGACTACACGTTCCTGCATTTTTAAATATCGAGAGCAAACCCTAGTATAGTGGAACCTCAAGATCCAAAATAGATTAATTCCGGAGGGGACTTTCGTGTTATGGAATTTTCCTATTATGTGACAAGATTTACCATATAAACGACGTAATTTGGTTTGAATCTCCGTTGGGCATCTCTGTGTGGAGTTTGCATGTTCTCCCCGTGCGTGTGTGGGTTTTCCCCAGGTTCCTCCCACATTCCAAAAACATGCATGTGAGGTTAATCGGGGACTCTAAATTGTCCATAGGTATGAATGAGTGTGAATGGTTGTCTGCTCTCCGATTAGCTGGCAACCAGTACAGGGGGTACCCGCCTTCCGTCCAAAGCCAGCTGGGATAGGCTCCAGCATACCGGCGACCCTAATGAGGATAAGCGGTATAGAAAATGGATGGATGGATAGCGTAGTTCGTCTTAGCCCTCATGGCGGAGGAGGAGGGATTGGAGTTTTGACAGATGGCGTAAATCTGATGCAAGTTTACGTAATGTAACCTTATTTAAATGTATATTGTACATTGCGTACTGAACTTAACAATGGATGGGAGCTTATTGGTGCGCTGAGCAAAGGCCTGATGCCTAATGTAGCACCATTCTGGGAGGAAAAGGATGATGGGAGATAACCAATAGGAAGGCAGCTTCTTCTTCTTTGGTTTTACGGCGGTTGGCATCCATTACTTTGGTGCATTAATGCCCCAGAGCAGGGCAGCTTGTATGGCGGCGCAGCACAATCAGAAAAGTGGGCTTCACTTTCGTATTTTTGTATTTTGAACATTTTCTCGTGAAATGGGACAAATACAGTATCTTCGAAGCCCAATTCATATCATACATTTTTCTTATAATGAGGTTTTTGTAAGTCGAGGTTCCGCTGTATTTGTGCAATTGGTATGCAGCACTGTACTGTGTTTCTGCAGTGCTCTTATGGGTAGTTGCTTAGCATCACTTTATGGTGCGGCTTTGTTGTCACACAATGCACAAGCCAACCTCACTGGAAAAACTAGCATGCATTTACTGTTTTCTCTGTCAGGTTTATTTTACACAACATGTAGAAATTGCAATTTAGTTGACCAACTACGCTCTGAGCGATGAGATACTGGGAACAATTCCCACCATTTGATTTGATTGAGTCATCTGAGTACGTTTCTTAAATACCAGCAAACCCCTGGTTACACTGGCGCAGTTGTGCTGATAGTTGACAATAGCTGACAGCTCTGCAATATAACTGGCTGTGACATTTTTAGACTTCTAATTGGGGATTCTGACTTTTGGGGTAAATAGTTTCTAAACTTGATTTTCACTGTCTGAAGGTGGACCCCAAGTTTTTGAGGAACATGCGCTTTGCCAAGAAGCACAACAAGAAAGGCTTGAAGGCAGCCAGGAAAGCAGCGAGGGCGGCGCCGGCACCACCACCACCAGCAGCAGCGCCGGCACCAGTAGCAGCGACGGCACCCGCAGCTCCAGCTGCACCTTAATCTGCTTTCTTGTCACAACCCCACACCTCTGTGTTTCATAGAATGTGTTACCGTCACAATAAAGCAATGCTTTAACAAACACACCTTTTGCCCTGTTTTAAAAAATGTTTTCAGTATTCTTCCTTGATTTAATTTGATGTATCAAACGGTTAGTACGTCCCAATTACAATATTCACCCTAACTTTTTCACAATTTTGCTTTTGACTTTGACATACTGAACTTATTTATTGACTTTATTAGCAGGGAATGATACTAAGTCAAACACATGGAAATATTTCACAGAATGATTGTCCATAACAAGTAGACATTGCTGCTGGTTTACAGTAATTGGAATGTATTTGTGCAGCTAAGTAACTCAAGCAGATTACATCCAATTATGCGGTAAATAAACGATACTTGCCTCACGAGTCATTAGACTTAACAGTGCTGTTACCTGTGAATAATGAGTAACAATTGCACAGGGAGTCCTTTCACATTAAAAGCTTGCATTTTGAACTACAGTACCACATATTTTGTATGTAGGTACTGCACCTACATACAAAGAGCAATAGCATACGCAAAATAACATTGGTAATGACAGCACTTAACACAAGCCTCGCCATGGAGGGCCTACACACTGCAGGTTTTCTTTCCAGCCGGTCACTGCAGCAGGTAAGCTTGATAATCAACACCTCCAGTTTGAGGGAAGGAGCTCATCAACCCGATCACCTGCCGGAGGAACTAGTTGGATAGAAAATCTGCAGTGTCTCGGCCCTCCAGGGCATGAGTCTGACACATGTCATTCAGTGTATGTGACCGAGTGGGTTGTTTGCTGTAGCTCGGTTATCGTGGCGTCACCACTGCAATTGAAGAAAATAGCACAATCTATGCATGCAGACATGACAGCAACAGATCGGAGGACACGTGTCAGGGCACGGAGGAATAACATTGATTTTCCCACGCTCCAAAATTCATCACAAGAGTCGACGAGTTGCTGTCGCCTATTGGGGATCTAAAAATTCCCATTTCGCTTGTGGATCTTGAAGTCGACATCACGTGGACGCAATCGTCACTTCCGGCTACGCTGACACAAACTTGCATCATTTCTCGACTTCGCTGGGCAGCCGGTAAATAGCTGGAGTCCACATGTGAGTACCGCTTTCCGCGCCGGGCAAACTTGAAACAGCGTACACTCCCGCCTCGTTTCTCAGCCAAACAGCCACCGTGTGCGCGGCGCTTGAGAGTGGAGGCGTTTCAAACGCCGTGTTTGTCTTTCGCGCTAGCTAAAGCCAACATTGAGCGGCTGACCTAAGCTAGCAAGCTAGCATGTAGCTTGCTGCTGTACGAGGAGACACGTTATTCATCTCCGTCTCGAAAATGTCCTAACCACGGAATAAAACCACTTCAAACGAAGCAGAGTCTGAATGCAGCGAAATTAATTTTGTGCTTGCATAGCAGCTTTTGATTGAATACAATATGTCATGAAATTGATCTCAGGAGAAAGAACAGCTTTTTAGTTTGTGACATCTAACATCCTTGGTAGGCCGAGGCTAGCTTATGGACTTGTGTTTTCGGTCATGAAATCTGATAAAGCAGTGTTTAGTAAGGTTGCGTTCAGGTCCCCTAAGCATTCCTGGATTTTTTTTTGAACACAAAAAAAGTTGAAAAAAATGTAAAGCTGGCATTTCATATTTGGAGTAGATGTGTGGTTTTGGGCTCTTTTGAAAGCTTAAAAGCTTGTTTTTTCATCCTCGTCAATTAGAATTAAGTAGTAGTAGACTGAGAAATGGAGAAAGACTGCAATTAAGGAGTTTTCAGGGAATTCTGCATTAAAAACAACAAAATAACCACTGGTCTAACTCTATGAAAACCCAGCTCAATGACTTCCTGATACTGTATCTTGTCTTTTAAGAGTGTTTTGTGATGATTGTTATCAAAATAAAGACCTTCAAAGCACCATTGAGACGCTCCACTTTTTCACTTTCTTGGTTTACGCAGGACTCCTATACTTCTTTGACAAAAGCCCACCTATCCCCCAGCATGCTGTTGTTTTCATAATTTAACTGACCATCCAATGCATCAGTCATCACTAAGACTGACTGTAAATGGTCTAAGCTATGTACGTCACAAGATGGGCTGCTTAGGTGCGTGGCTGTAAACAGCGTGGAGTTACCCATTGGTTTGAGTGAGGTGTCATTCGAAAGTTGTTCAGGTAGAGTCAAGTAGCTAATGCGCCCATGCCAACGGAATTTATGGGATGACGTGTAACAGTAGAATATCAGCGAAAGAAGCTTCCCAGTGATGTATAACATGTCTTGGTATGCAAATAGGGGGCGCTGTAAGACCCTGGTTTTGTCGTGGGAATAGGAGAAGTTGGATTTAAACAAGTGAAACGTAACAGAGTGTATGAAATGCCCCCGTTACACGGATGATCAGGTATGTAGAATGTGAAGAAATGTGCAATTTCCTTGTCTTGTGTTGATTACCAGACGCCATGGTGGAGCCGGTCCCGGAATCCATCAACTTTCCCTCAGAGGAGCAGAGGATCCTGCAGCTCTGGAAAGACAAGGACTGTTTTTACGAGTGTCTCAAACAGTCCAAGAATCGGCCCAGGTCAGTGAATGAATGAGTGATTGAGTGACTGCTGGCAGTAAAGCATCTGCCGTTATTCTTGTCTAACCAGTTGTTGCTACCAGACATGATTGGCACCTCCTTTTGCTAAGACTGAACATGGGGAAGATGTGGAACCTCCAGCGTTTCATTGTGCAACTAACCTAATGAATAAAAATTGTTGTCACCCATTTCTGGACCAGGTACACCTTCTATGATGGCCCACCTTTCGCCACAGGCTTGCCCCACTACGGTCACATCCTAGCAGGCACCATCAAGGACATTGTCACCCGCTTTGCCCACCAGAGTGGCTTCCACGTGGACCGGCGCTTTGGCTGGGATTGCCACGGCCTGCCAGTGGTAAACATTATGCTACTAACTTTACGATGGTATGAGGCAAAAATCCCACACTATCCTGCGTGTTTTTTTTTATAGGAGTATGAGATTGATAAGACTTTAGGCATCACTGGTCCTGAAGATGTGGCCAAGATGGGCATTGCAGAGTACAACAAGCAGTGCCGTAACATCGTAATGAGATACTCAACTGAGTGGGAGGTGAGCATGTAAATAAATAATAATGATAATACAACCATCATGTTTTGGGAGCCACCCTTGTCAAAACACTTTGTTTGCTACTTTTGTTTGTTTTCAGACCTCGGTGAATCGAATGGGCAGATGGATCGATTTTAAACATGACTACAAGACTCTCTACCCGTGGTTCATGGAGACTGTGTGGTATGTTTGGCTTGAGGAAAACTGCACTTTTGGGGGGAATTTTGCCAATCTTTCACAATCCCTATATGAGTCGAGAACACACACAGGTAATTTCTCTTTTCTGTGCATTCCGGATGGCTGCCTCGTTGGCATGTTTTTGCTAACAATTCACGGAATAACGATTCACCTGTTTCGTCAATTAAGTCCTCTTAAAAAAACTTCCAACGCTCTTATTTACATGCCGTGACCTGCATATTAAACAAACCAAGCACCACTAACGTAGAGCTCCACATTTACACCACCAAGCCATAGAAGTTCTGACTCTCTCAGCCCTGTCACCCTCTCTTCATGGCCACTCAGATTTATAAAACCTGTACCTCATTCTCCACACATTCAGGCTCAAAAAGATAAGGTTCTGGATCCTCATTAGTCCTTAAGCAGTCGTCTGCAATTGTTATCACAGAGTCTTTCACAGCAAACACAATCTGTTCTGTTATTGTTGATGGAGATAGCGTTTGTTGCTATATGCTCTGTGAAATCAAGGCGCCCAGGACAGAAGTTCCTGTAATGTGTATAATGGCCAAAATAGCTAAGATGTTAACTTTCACATGTTATTTGAATGTGCCTGTTAAAACATGGTCACGCCATGTATATAAAACACTGTTGCAGGTTTTTAAAGATTTTTTCAGAGGACTTTATTGGTGGAATAGGTGAATCTCAGTTTTGGGCATTGTTAGTAGAAAAACAACCAGCACAAGGTGGCCATCTAGAAGCCAGAGTAAAGAAAAAAGATATTGTCTCTCATTGGGTTTGTGGACGATGGGCTGAGTTCCAAAACAGTGCAGTCGTGCACTGCAGACATACAGGAGGTCCTCAGTTTACAACGTTTATGGTTATTATGTTTTGTGGTTATGGTCACATTCCCATAAATTCAATAAAAATGTAATGTTTATCCATCAACACGAGACTCGCTTAAGAACTAGTTAGTTTTGGAACCAAAGCATCACCATGGCGACCTCCAAGCACAGTTACAATCCACTCGCAGCTCACTCGGGGTTAACCATTCACATTAAATGTTAAGACAGCCTCTGCTTTTGAATGGATTTGGAAACCTATAGGAAATAATGGAAACAGAATTCATCTGCTCCTGGGTCAAACATAATGACAATGAAACATTTTATTGACTGTACAGACAGTGGTTTAGGTCAGTGTTTTACAACCTCTATTGAGCCAAGGCACAAATTTTACATTAGAAAAATGTAATGTAACCTCCAGTCTTGTCATGCACTTTGTTGCGGCTGCAAATTCATCTTTTGATGCTTGCTGAACTGAGGTTTAGCATGGCAGTGGTTGGAATTCTGAAGTTTTGTGACTTCAGAGGCATATATTAACAGGTCAGCTTCCGAATTGTACGATTTCAGTGATGCTTTGACTACACTTTTCTCACTGCGGCAACTTGTCTGTTCAAAATTATTTGACTTTTATTGCAGCAAGCTCAAAAAAGAAAAATGGCATAGCCTGAAGGTAGAACTTTCTTATACTTGCTTCTGGCCCTAGCCTTAGAACCACATTGCCATGATTGGGATCCTATGGTCTTTAATTTGCATACAGTAATTCCTCGCCACTTTGTGTTTTGGTAGTCATGGCAACATTTTTTCCCCCAAAATATAATAAATCATGCAGTGGTTGACTATAGCTTATTAAAAAAACATGCAAATCTTACATATGGTCTAAATTAAGCATGTTGAGGCATAAAAGTGGCGAAATGAAGATGATGATTTGTAGTATTATATATTGGTCACTAATGTTGTTGTGATGTTTGCTGAGACACACAAGCACCATACTGTTGTAGCAGTAACCCACTCCCAGCTGAAACTCAATTCTGAACCCCCAATGTCACTTCCTATCCACCCCCACTAAGCTCCCCTTGCACTGGAACACCACCACCAACAAGTACAAGATTTTAATGTCTTAAACTTTTTTTTTTATGTCTTCTATTTTAGGTGTAGGAGGGATAGTGGACTATAGATTTGTTATTTCATGGTTCTAAAAATGTGATTAACAAGGAATTGCTGTACATGTCTATTTTCAGTTTTCTTCAAAGCATCACAGCGGTCATACACAGACTTGTATTGTATTTTGTCATTATTTAGTGTCTTTTAAAAATCTGTCAGGTGGGTGTTCAAGCAGCTCTACGACAAGGGTTTGGTGTATTGTGGCGTCAAGGTCATGCCTTTTTCCACCGCCTGCAACACCCCGCTGTCCAACTTTGAGTCCCACCAGAACTACAAGGTCTACAAAACTCCAATCTTTGGGCCATGTTGAGTCATCAAAAGAATGACAGAACGCTTCATGTTTTCCAAAATTTGCAGGATGTTCAAGACCCTTCAGTGATTGTCAACTTTCCGCTTCTTGAGAACGAGGACGTGTGTTTTATCGCTTGGACCACCACTCCATGGACTCTGCCCAGCAACTTGGCCCTGTGTGTCAACCCTGAATTAACTTACGTTAAGGTCACAGGTGAGAAACTTGACAAACTTTTGTCTTGTAGTGTATTCCATGCTGTATGGAAATGGGGGGCTGCATGACCTTTGGTTGACCTATAAAAGAAACTGTAATAACTCAAAAACGAAAGTAGCACAAACGCTAATTTTAATTGCACAAAACAGCACAAACGCAGCACAAACAAATGAGACTATTTGAGCCGAGTTTTGAGAAGGTTGGGGGGCCAACTTCACTCAGGTTGTATGCTCTGGCTCTAGAATGCACCGGTGTATTTTTTTTTCCAAGCAATTGAAAGAGGACTAATAACATCACTTACATCTGGCCTGCAAACATCTTTGTCCTAAGCATCAGCCATTTTTATCAAGCAATGTTCTTAAGTGCAGATCCCTGAGGACATTACACAGTGCCTGGAAATCCGTTTTGTGTCAGGGCTTGATTGTTGTCGTGCTCTTCAGCTGAGTGCTTTCATTTTGTTTTTATTCAGACCAAATTAACAAAGGAGAATCTCAGAAGGGCTCTGTCACAACAATAGGACCTTCATGTTTTTTGTATGACTTTCTAGCCTTCGTGCATGTTTATACTGATTTGATGCTGACAGTGGCTGGAAAAAAAGGCCCTTTCACACAGTGATCCCGCTAAAATGGATGCATCAGAGCATTAACTGTAGATGCTGCATTTTTTTTACCCATGCATTTCACACAGAATATTCACAGGGCTACACAAAAAAAGCAAGGAAAAAAATCGCAATCTCTATTCACTAGGGATGACCCGATTTGATCTTCAGTATCGGGATTGACTGCCGATCGGCTGTATTTCGAAGATCGTAAAAAATCAGCTTCCGCCAAAAGAGCAGGCCAATCCGGTTGCCGCTTAAATGTTCGTAACGATGGTCCACATTCCAACATGGTAGGTGCGGTAATGCACCTCAAAGCTGGTTGCCACTCAACTCCCTCCACCATGAAAAAGAAGAAAACGCGACACTCCCATGCAGGCATGTCTGCGGTGCACCGAAGTCCTGTAGTTTCACATGGGCATTGGATATTTGGCTCCATAGCTGCAGTGCGCACGGACTCCTCGGCCATGGTGTGGGAAGTACCGCTCTGACCTCTGGTAGTTATTACCAGGCACCATAAATAAATTACAATTGCGTTGAAGAGAGTTTGTTTAAAAATGTCATATACTGTATTCTCAATTACACCACAAATTGATTTCTAACCATGTCAAATGATTAGTATTTTGCACACCCATTTTTTCCAATTTTAAGTTTTAGCGGTTGGGCTTTTTATTGGATTAGGGACCTGGCTCACAGTACTGGCTCACTTGTTGGTCATGCTGTGTAACAAAAAAGGAAATTGGTCAATAATTTGGTTGCATTATTTTAATAACCGATTCTTGTATAGCTTATAAAATAAAAGGGTCGGGATTTGATCGGGTTGGCTATAAAAAAAATTAGATGGGATCGAAAAACAAAAAATGTGGATCGGGACAGCCCTACTATTCAGTGAGTGAATGAGCTTGCCATGTTTCTAACTTGGATTATTTTCAGTCTTTCCATTGATCTCTATAGTCCCCTGTCAACTGTCCTTCCATGAAGAACAGCAGAAAGATGTTGGAAGGTTCCTTAACGTAGAAGAACATCATCATGAGGAGTGTAATTTTAATAACAAACAAACAAAAAAGTCTCTCTTTAAAATGAAAGCACATGGCCCCGACCATGTGTGTGCCCGGTTGTGTGTCGCATGAGAAAACAATTGTCCCAGAGAATCACAATCTTCATTCCACACCATTGTATATCAGATTTTCTGCTACAGGTCTGATGCACCAATTTTTACAGGATCTGTGTGTAAAAAAAACCAACTAGTTCAGATAAGGGCAAACTATGGTGCATGGGTCATGGTTTAAGATTTTTAATCTGGCCCGCAGGACGCTTCCAAATGTTTAAAACTAAAACAACCAAAGCTGTAGCTGTCAATAGGATTTGCAGTGCTACTTTTAAATTAGCGTAAATGTCGAACTATTGACATTTTTCCAATAATTTCTGAAGCAACTGTCTGCGCTGTCTAGTGACGTATGGGGCATTACAGTAATCATAGGGGCTACGTCACATTTTTCTCAAGAGCATCAATGTAAGAATATAATGACTGACTTTTAGTTATACTTAAGCAAATCAATAACACTTATTACCATTAATGCGACTTTTAGTGCTGCATGATGTTCCACAATACTACATATCCTGTTTTCTTCCTGCCATATTCGTCAAAAGGATCTGCTTTGCAGAATTAGCTAGCTAACTATTTAATACAAAGAAGGGACGTATACTTCTTGATCTCTCATTGACCCGGATAAACTCCTGCATTATTCAGTAATACTCAAGTTTTGGTTTCTGACCTAGAAAATATTGGAAGCTGGCATTGGCTCTATCCACCGGCACTGCAGTAGAGCATGCATAAGAAAGTTTTATATTTTATATAAAGTGATTTTCCCCGTCTCATACTGCAGGGGGCACTGTTGAAGCACTATCTGAGCTCATGATTTGCCTGTGCTGTGCTGCATGGGCGAGCTCCTTGGAATACCAATGATTTTTTTTTTTTTTTTGCTTTGCATCAGTTCAGCCTCTTTCTCCCCCCTCAGTGTCTCATCCTCTCTTGTTTCATCTCCTTCCAAAACGTTCTGCCCATTTGACTTCCACCAGCCACCTGTTTTTGACCCGGCATTGCTCTGATTTTCACTGTCTGTCTTTATTTCTCGGGGGCTGTCATCTCCTGCAGGTCTAAGCTTCACAGCCATTTGTCACACCAACCAGATGAGGAAATGTGTTTTACCCGCACTGGTTTTATTTTTTTCCCTTTACGATTGTATAATGCCATCCTTTTGATTTCCCACTTGACCATTTTTGTGCTTTGGGACCTGGTTACCCCAGATGGCAACTTCTCCACTTGAGCAGCCTCCTAGTGCCGCCATGGAGTCCTTACCTGACCTTCACTTTAATGACCGGGGCACTCTTTGTTACTTAAGCAGGATTAGTCATCCCTGTTAAAAGCATTGCGACTCCCAGTTACCAGTTACATGGAGCAGAACATGTTTTTGTCCCGGCGTTGTTTATCATATATGAAGCTGGGATCAAAAAACATAAATCACTCTGTCAAGGCCATTTGTTACAGCCTTCAAAAATTTTGCAGAGCATAAGAAAAATCATTATTCACATTGCTGTGAACGCAGACGGCTTAGAAGACATTAACGATGAGAAATTGATTTGGAATGCCCGCTAAGCATTATGTGTCACACTAGATGTGGGATAATCATTTTTTGGTGTATATCCCCCTCTCTCCGTTGGTTTTATGCTTTTCAAATGCATAGATTTGTCTTGTGCACAGTCGAACCGTCACAGTGGAACACATTTGCTGTAGTGACACCAGTTCTCATGCAAATTTTAGTTAACAATTGCAAAAACATAATAAGCATAACTGCACAGGCCAGCTTCGAAGTAAGACTTTTATGTTCAGCCATACCTGTCCCCATGTCTGTCACTTATTTCTTTGTGGTTTTTATGTCACAAGCACAACGGAGTTGAGTAGATAAATAAGTGCTGTCATATTAGACTGCAAAAGTGTCTGGTAAGACCAGAAAAAGTCGCTAGGTTTGTCGCAAGAGCGGTCTGAATACTCTCATATCTTAAATATGGTGACTAAGTCACTAAGTTGGCAACACTGATCTCTCCTGCTATGTCTTTTTATTATCTGGCCGACCAGGGCTCTCACACACTATACAGAAAAAATAAATGATGTGGAGGCCATTTTATACATTGTATACATACATTGTGTGTTTAAAGATGCATTAAAGATGCATACATTAAAGATGCTAAAAGAACAAGCTTCGGTCCGAAAATGGCCCATAGGCTGAACTTTTTTGCGCTAATCTCCACTGAACAATTGCATCACGTCATTTGCTACACTCATCTTTGTCCATTTCCAGAGGTGAAGGGTTCAAAAACAGATGTGCAGCACCTTGATATCAAGGCCAAGAGAGGGGTGGAGACTGGCGGATACGTAGCTGAGAACATCCGTTGGTCCGAGTCGTCACGCGCATCACCCAATACAGCTGTGCAGCGCAGTGCAGCTCTTGTCACCTATGCTCTCCAATGTATACAGCAATCCCTTGTTAATCTCAGTTAATTGGTTCCAGGCGCGATCGTCAATTAATCTCAGTTAATTGGTTCCAGGCACGATCGTTATAATTGACTTTTCTACAAGGAAGGATTCCTCATTTATGAATTGAATATTTTTGTAGTTAGCTCATAACAACCTGGTTTACTTTGTAAATCTGTTTTTTTTCACTTGATCACAGCCCGCTACACATTAAAAAATACACCACTCTAGTCACATTTACACTTGTATTGCCCAATAAAGTACACATAAGAGTAAATAAGCCATTTAAGACATAAATAAGACTCATGCTTGCATGTGTTGCTATAAATGTGTTCCATAGAGGAGCTGAGAAGGTGGACAGGAAGTGAAGTTGGTGGTTCAGAGTTGAGTTTGAGCTTGAAACGAGTTACTGCTGCAACAGTAGCCTGTGTAGCAAAGTTTACAAGTTTAAATCAGACTGGACCGTTCTCTTGGCTAAAGTTTGAGAACAACGTCCGGAAAATTGCAAAAACTTTGAAGGTGTTTCCAAACTTTTGGCCTGTATTGTATTCATGAAACTATTTAGCATTGGCCGTTTATACATGGGCATGAGTAATGGGATGGGCTCCTTAATGCACGCAATTCTCTGCATGCAGGTTGTGCCACATGCTTTTATAGATCTGAATTTTTCTTGCTTACATACTAGGGATGTAACGATATAGTTGTCCCTTGCCACTTTGCAGTTTGAACATTGCGGCCTTACTCTATCGCAGGTTTAAAAAAAATTTGTGTTTCGTGGTTGACTATGGCTTATTATGCAAAAAATATTGAAAGAGTCATAAGTATTTTGGTCAGTAATCTTACCGTATATTACATTACCTTAGTCAGCCATGGCATGTCCAACATAACAGTGAAAAGAAAAACTCCTCCCATTCCATGTGGAAGTGGTACGTTTTGGGATTTATTGTCCCTTAAACCAAAGGAGGAATTTTGGCCCGCTCATTTTTGCAGAATTGTTGTAATTTAGCCAAATTTTCCAACACGAACCAACTTTTTAAGGTCATGCTGCAAGGATTTAGGTCAGAACTTTGACTAGGCCACCCCAAAGTCTTGTGCTAGTGTGTTTAGGATCATTGTCTTGCTGCAGAACCCAAGTTGGTTTCAGCTTGAGGTCACAAACCGATGGCCAACATTCTCCTTCAGTACCTTTTTGGTAGACAGCAGAACTCACGGTTCCATTTATCCTGAAACAGAAAAACAGCCCCTGCCCATCACACTACCACCACCATATTTTACTGTTGGTAAGATGTTCTTTTTCTGAAAATATACCAAGTAGATATCTTTTATTAGGGATTTTCATTAGGGATTAATAAACTTTTGGAAGGTGCGTGCCCAGTTACATCTGGCGTAAAAGCAACGCTGTAATGAAAGTCCCTAATAAAAAATAAAAAAAAATTACTAGGGATTTTCATTATTAACGATTATTGTGTTGGTGATCCAATCTGGTGCTTGTGTGTCTCACCGAGCATTACAGTAACGTTACTGACACCTAGAGATCACATACTACATACCGTCAGATCTTTGAATGCATCTTTAGAATACCTTGCTGTATATTTGTATTTTAGTTTATTTATTTTATGTTTGAAAATGTTGAATTTAGGCACAAAAGTATGTAACATTTGCTAAATATGCACATGTTTTGACTAGGGCTGTCGTAAAAAATCGAATCGTAATAATTTTTTAAAACCTAACTGGTTTGTCACACCAGAGTTAAATGTCTTTAGCCACACCTAAGCGTGATTATGGCTACATTTGATCTCAATCAAGAAAGCACATCAAATAATGCCTAACATAGAAATAAACGGCCTGTGTAGCAGGCCAAAAAAAACCCCAAAACATTAGGGTGGTCCCAAACACTTTTGGGAAAATGATATCAGTGATGGCAAAGAGGGAAAGTGCAATGACAACCACAGACTAAGAAAGAAAAGTTACAGTAGTGTTCAAAATAACACCAGTCCAATGTGAATAACCAGATTAATCACTGTTAATAACCAGATTAATCACTGTTAATATATATTTATTGCTTTAATTGCCCAGATGCACAGCCTTAAGAGGAAACTTGTGTGCCACTTGTGTAGCGATAACAATACTAATAATACTTAATTTGTCTTTGGTGCAAGTTCATACTGTTTTAAGTTGAATTATTTTAAGGTTCTTTTTGTAAGACAGTAGCTTGTTTACCTGCTTGACATGTTTCGGCTACTTCTTGTAGCCGTCGTCAGAACCGTCATGTGATGTTGCTGTGACGTGTCTTGTAGGCTGCTTAAGTAGTTTAATCAGAGAGTAGGGAGCGCTTACGCCCCCTCCTGTCTGATGCCTTCTACAGCACCACATCCCCGGTGTGGGAAAGGTGTAGGCTCCTTCATCCAGGTTCATGGTCCTTGGTGTGTGCTTTCTAATCTCGATTGCCTCTCTGATCCAGCGGCAATATTTATTACTTTCATGTACCAAGGACCATGAACCATGATTGATTTGTTGGACTTATGAGGTAAAATTTTCATTCGATGAACTCTACATAGTTAAAGCTTTGCCTTCTGCATTTTTATTCCTTCAGATAACGCCACGGGCAAGATGTACATCATGATGGAGTCTCGGCTGGGCGCTTTATTTAAGTCGGAGAACGAGTACACGATCGTAGACAAGTGAGTGCTCAAGAGCCTCTTTCTTTTTCCAACATACAAGTGACAGTCATCATCCCTCACTTTTTAGAATTAAACTCTCAAGCCTCATTCTCCTAAGCTGCTGGCCAGACCACAAATACCACCATTTATATGATATCCTATCAAAAGTGCAAATCTTTTTATGGCAGATTCAAGCATTGTGGTTACCACCAGGTTCACCTTGTGAGACTAATGAAGGCATATCCTATCGTCTTTGTGAGCCACAGAAGCTGCAGAAATGCTAATATGACCACACAGTACTTCTATTATGTGTAACTAAAGTGAGTGAAAACTTGGAATAAATTGATAGAGTGGAACCCTGGTTAGCGTCATTAATCCATCTTAGAAGGTCCCACTTTAATCAAAACCTACTCTGACCGAGTCAATATCCCTCATAAGACATAATTTTTCATTTTTATAGTTTCACATGCAGAAATCAATATAAAATGCACATACATACAAATAAATGATGAATGAAAAGGATAAATCAATATTTAAGGTTACTTTTACTGTTAAAGACACAATGTGGCAGCGAGATCAACACGAACAGCATCTTTGTGTTTTGCTATGAGTTATTTTTTTAATTCAATAGTGTTGCTCACTTCAACTCTGCGCTTTTCTTTGGATTATAGCTAAATAATACAGCGGCACTCAATTATTTACTGCCATGCCCCCTTTAATTAAATGTTAACCGATAGACACATTAACCATTTAAGATTAAATGCAAATAAAAATCTTAGGTCATATGCGTATATAAGGTTTTCTGCTTTTCTTGTCGATTTTGTTTTCAAAGTTTAGCTTCCTCCAACTTTTCTTCCCCTAAATTGTTTTCTGAAAAGTTGTATTATGCTCTGTGCGATCCCTGACATGCGACTCCAAGTGTGTTCCCTGCTTTTGCAGATTTCCTGGCAAAACACTGAGCGGAAAGAAATACAAGCCTCTTTTCAATTACTTTGCTAAGGTTTGTAAACTCTGTGGCTTTCTCACACTTTTTTATACTGCACACCCCCCACACCCCAAACACACACCCACACACACCCCCGCATACACCTCCACACACACACTCAAGTAAACTGTCCAACTGCAAACTGGCATTTATATTTACCTTTCTTTCCATCTCTGGTTGTTTATGCACCTTTTGCTCTTTCATTGCCTAGTGTGGGGAGAAAGGTGCATTCCAGGTGGTGACGGATAACTATGTAAAAGAGGAGGAGGGCACGGGAGTGGTCCATCAGGCACCTTACTTTGGAGCTGTGAGTATGGATTTACATCTGTACGGTCATTTATAGCTGTGCAGTGTTCGATACTTGTATTGAATACGCTTCCAGAGTGGAGAAGCCACGCTATCAGAGATATGGGGTCATTGCTAATGGAGTTAGATGACCTTGTCAAAGGGGCAACGCTGCCCCGAGGCGGGAGGGGGATGTGAATCTATACATTCTTTCAAGTTATGGGCACCACAGCCACCTCCAAGCCAGGGCCCTGCCTATTTACCCAACCAACAGTCAAACAAAAACCTTAACAAATCTATTTCACATGTTTTATACACGTACCAATTTAATTATTTAAAGAAGGCATTCCCAGCAATGAAATTCTGTAAAAATGACAAAGCACCAATGCATTTATTTCCCTTTTGCTCTGAAAAAGCGGAAAAACAACACAGATTACAAGAGATTCCACGCTTAGGTCCTCATGACAAGATGCCAAACGACTCCGTAAGCCATCCATTTTGGCCGCTGACAGGGTGTTTGAATTTAGAATGCATTTACGATTGGACCGCAGTCAATTTCTTTACACAGAGTTGTCACATAGCAGCAGTGTTTGTTTCTGAGGCTCCAACCAAACACGGAATTCAATATGGAGTCATAACGTGGTCATAAGATGTGTTTATGGCTTGTGAGACAGCCTGCCAAAGAGCTTAGGTAATGATTTATTTAGTTCCATCTATTTAAAGGAGATTACTGGGGTGGGAAAAACCCTCATAATGAAAAGGATCACTGTTACTGTTGAGGTAATGTAACTATAGAGACGCAATCTTAAATTGATGAAAACAGTCTTTAGCTGCAGTCCATGCTGTTTTTTGCAGTGGCTAACAATGTGAAGGAAATTAATTATCATAATCATTGCTTCTCCCGTCTAGGACGATTACAGGGTGTGCACTGAATACAATATCATACAAAGGGACCAGGCTCCTATCTGCCCCGTGGACGCCTCCGGCTGCTTCACTTCAGAGGTCCCCGACTTTGCAGGACAGTATGTCAAAGTGAGTGACAAGTCAGGCCAATGACTATACATTCCTTAAGAGTATTGAGGGCCACTTCAATTCAACATTTATTTTTGCACATTCTGAGCTCAGAGCTAGCAGATGACTACTTCCTCTTTGCTTCTCTCCATTTATATTTCTTATGACTACACCATGCATTTTCTTTAAGGTTTGATTATCTTTTTTCCCCCCTTCATTTTTATATTGAATAGTTTTCCTTTCATTTTTCTTAAGCATGTTCCAGAGTTGTTATATAATCATGGGGCAGCATGAACATACAGTGATCCCTCGTTTATGTCTGCTAACTAGTTCCAGACCCAACTGTGATAAATGAATTTCCGCTAAGAGTCACTATTTATAAATTGAATAAATACAGTGGTGTGCAAAAGTTGATAAATTTCAAGATTTTATTTTTATAAGTCATTAGTTGTTTGGATCAGCAATTTCAGCTAAATATATTATACAGCAGACAAACACGGTGATATTTGAGAAGTGAAATCAAGTTTTTAGGATTTACAGAAAGTGTGCAATCATTTTTTGAATCAAAATTAGTCAGGTGCATAAATTTAGGCATCCTTGTTTTATTGATTTGAATACTTCTAGCACTAATCATGTGAACACAATTTGTTGGGTAAGCTCACTGACCCTTAACCTACATATACAGGTCATGCCAGTCATGAGAAAGTGTATTTAAGGTGGCCAATTGCATGTTGTTCTCGTCTTTGCATCCTCTCTGAAGTGTGGCAACATGGGCTCCTCAAAACAACTATCAAATGACTTGAAAACAAAGATTGTTAACATCATGGTTTGGGGTAAGAATACAAAAAGCTAGCTCAGAAATAACAGCTGTCAGATTCCACTGTGAGGAACATAGTGAGTTAATAAAAGACCACAATCACAGTTCTGGTTAAGGCCCGTAGTGGCAGGGCAAGAAAAATGTCAGACAAGCAGAGGGCGAATGATGGTGAGAACAGTCAAACTCAACCCACAGGCCAGCTCCAAAGATCTACAACATGCAATTGCACATCCAAACATGCCTGATCAGCACTTCATGAGAGCCTCAAGCATGCCTAACCGTGTAGTTGTGATGGAGAACCTGTTGCCATAACACACTTGTTATCATGGCACACCTACAGCTATTGCTTTCTGTTGAATTAATAATATAGACTTTGACTTTGTGATTTAACTATTTCACATCCTTTTGCAAAAAGATCAGGGAGTGGACTCTTGCCTGATGCAAACAGTGCATTGTTGCCATGGGAAAAGAGCTCCATCAGCACCATGCCAACGAGAAAGAAGAGATGCAGGAGCTCAATGTGAAGTTTGCCATGTACATTTTGAAAGTGCAGGGACTAGAGCAGAAGAATGCTGCTCTTCAAGAGGAGCTACATACCCTGCAGGGTATCGGTAAGGGGGGCTATGCAAGCATTGCAGAAGACTACAAGCTCAAGTTTAAAGAGGTGCGTGATCTGATTGCGGCCCTGACCAGTGAGAAGGGTGCAGCTGATATTGAGTTGGGCTACATTGAAGAGGAGGTGCAGACGTGGAAACTAAAGCTGAATGAAGAGCTGGCTCTGAAAGAAGAGGCAGAAGTAATCCTGAAGGAGTCAAGGCAGGATATTGATGACGCCAAACTGCAGAAGGCAGAACTGGAGAAGCTCATTGAGCAGCTTGTGGCAGAGCTAGAGTTCCTAAAGAAGCTGCATGATGAAGAGGTGGTTGACTTGTTGAAACAGAGGATTCAAAGATCACTGTCGAGCTGGATGAAGAGCGGCCTGATCTAACCGCCTACCTGCGCAACATGCGAGCGGAGATGGAAGCTGTCTCAGCTCGCAACATCTAGGAGGCTGAGAAGTGGTACAGGAGCAAGTTTGACTCTCTCAAGAAGAACGCCGGCAAGCACAAAGAGCAAACGAAAAACGTGAAGGAGGAGATCACAACCTTGCGCAGCCGGCTGACAGACCTTCAGAACCAGATTGACAGCTTGAGGCCTAGTAACGCAGGCCTTGAGCAGCAGCGGGAGGATATGGAGATGTCCCATACGGCGAAGGTAGGCAGCCTGGAGGATGTCATCTCTCAGTTGGAGACCCAGCTCTGCGAGACCAAACTGGAGATGACCAATTATCTTCAAGACTACCAGGAACTTCTTCACACTAATCTCAAGCTGGATTCAGGCCACCTACAGGAAATTGCTAGAAGGGCAGGAAGTGAGGCTGGGAGTTACCATAGTGTGTAATTTTTCACATTAGTGGTTCTTTGCATGCATGCAATTCCACAGAAGTCTTGCAGAGCTGTGTAGTGGGGAGAAGAGAGCCCATCACCAGTTGTCATTCCCTACCTCACCCTGCATACTCTATCTAGGAAGAATGCAAATCCATATAGACCAATGGAAGTAAAGTGAGGTGGATGCCCAGGCCCACCTAGTCAACTTTCGCTTCTACCTTGACCTCATTTCCTAAACACTGCGTCATGTTTGACACTGTTTCCAAAAATAACCCCTCTTCCATTTAGTTGCCTCTTCGGTCCCCCCACCGCTCCTTCCATTTGTCATCTTTGGCAGCCAAACTGTCTCCTTCGTCCTACCTGATACTGTTTCATTCCTGATGGCGCTCTCTCTCCTTAGTACATCTCACACTTCCTTCAGCTTGTGTCACTCTTTTTCCACTTAGGGCTTCGCTTGATCCAAGTTTGTGATTCAACCTTCTAAAACACTGCTGAACGCTGTTACCTAATAAAGATTGACGTGAGATCATACCAAGTCATTGTATCGAGTCTTTGTGTTCTGTTGCAATCTCCTGAAGAGTCTATCCCCCTCAGGTCCATAGGTCATAGCCTTGGGCGCCATCTGCCTTTAAGTTATCATAGATGTGTAAATTCAGCTTGGTGGGTTAGTGCAAATTGTAAAATAGAAAAATACTATCCCATATTTACTACAACCCCCCTTTTTTATTGAAAAATCATCTTTTCCAAATGGGTTCAATACCAACTTGGATAATAAGACATATTTTCAATATTTGGCCACAAAGTACATTTTTTAAATCAAAAACTAAATTTACAGACAAAAAAATGTTTTCAATATTAGTGAGAACTTTTATATAGGTATATAGCTAGCACTTTTCTTAGACCAGGTCACTGGTGTGTGTGTGTGTGTGTGTATGTTTGTGTGTCATTGCGTCTTTCCAGGTCGCTTGAGGGTAGGTGACAGGAAGAAAAAGCTATGATTTGCTTTGGGAAAAGTTGTTTAACTAGCACTTGTTGGTTTGCATGTATACATCTAAACTCTTCTACCACTACAGACATCCCCCTAACTTGAAATACTGAACGTAATTAATTGGTTAATTCATTTAAAGTCATTTCTCTTTAAAATTTGGTATTTTGCATGGTCACATTTGGATGACATTTCACATGAGCACGTATAAGTAATGGTAATGCGCTAATGGATTTTTAGAACTAGTTTCTTGTATTATTATTTTTTCACTAAATCTCAAGGTAGTGTCACGTTTCAATGAGTTGGAATATTCATTCCATCATTTTATGGAACTAATTTCAATAGTTTTTGCATAAAAGAAACTTGTTTAGCCTATTTCAATCCCTGTTTTTTACATAAATTTGCATTCATTAAAAAAACTCTGTTTTGATTTATTATAGGATGCTGACAAGAATATCATGAAGTGGCTGAAGGAGAAGGGTCGCCTGGTCAATGCCAGCTCTTTCAAACATAGCTACCCCTTCTGCTGGAGGTAAGACGTGGACTACACTTATATGCAGTCAATAATCTGGTTTCCGAAGCATTTGGAATAACCCGTTTACATGTGTGAGCAAACAGGGTTATTCCTGTATACATGGTAATTGTAATCAATCAGGATATCCCGATCAAAACACTGACGCCTCGGAAAGGATCATGACGCGATTTGTGTCATTTATGCACGAGACAGAAAAATGTAGCCACGGATAGACTTAGTCACAGCTCACATACATGTTTAAATAAGTACCGTATCTAAATGTGTTTTTCTGTTTTATTATGTTCCATTCTATTTTCTATTCTATTCCTTTATCCCCCCTGCTAATTTTGGTTACTAACATACTGTCTCTGTGATTAAGTAAAATGATTAAACAAAATAATCATTGGATCCATGCATATTAGAGCTGCAACGTTTATTCGATTATCCAATTAATTGACAACTATTTTGGTCATTGATTGAAAGCACAACACTGCAGATAAGTCTGCATAGAGCATGTGTAATGTAGCAGCCTGTGTCAGTGACTTGTTGACTTCCTCGTCCTCTTTGCTTTGATTTTTTGGGGGAAAAAGTCCATTCATGCATTCTTAAAGGGATAACTGCAAAGAGAGGAAAATAAAAATTTTTTTTAAATTAATCGAAAAAATAATGGACCGATTAATTGATTCCATCCATCCATCCATGAATTCATCGTACTGTAATGATTGTTCATCAATGAGGCTCATGTTTATTCATTTCTGTGCAGGTCAGACACTCCCCTGATCTACAAAGCTGTGCCCAGTTGGTTTGTCCGGGTGGAACACATGGTCCAGAAACTTTTGGACAACAATGGACAATGTTACTGGTGAGACGAGTTCTATATACTGTCGGTCTGTCTTTAAACATTCCATTCCATTCCATTTTTCAGTCCGGGTCGTGGGGGCAGCAGTCTCAGTAGGTCTCTTTAAACAGTCTCTTAAAACATGTGAGGAGTAAATGCTACTCGCAGATCAATCAGTACATTGCCGAGTGCACGTTCTTGCACTGATGCCTTCCATTAAAAAATCCCAATGAACTACTTGTTGTTTTGCCCAATGCTAAATAAGGATAGCAGAATGTGGAGTCAGTCTGCATGATGGCTCACCAACCAAGTAGTATTACCCCAGGTGCTCCCAGTGCTCTTTTCTGAGCTGCTGGTAATGGGACTGTCAAACTGAGATGAATGACTAGCCGCTAGGAAGGTGAAGACACACACACACACACACACATACATCGAAAAGCAGAGACTGAAGCAGACACACCACTATTGTAAAGGATACATTTCTTTCCTTATATATTTCCTTAATAACATTACAGCATTAACAGCACTTAATGTAACTGTAACCAACCATCTCTGTGTGTTTCATACAAATTGACAGTGTGTTGCGCACCAGAAAACCGCCAGTCAAGCTCAGACATGTAAATATAATGCATCAATGTTTTTGTACTGGGTGTGCCAAAAGAACGGACATCATTTCTGTGTCTAATAACAGCTAAGTTCCACTCAAATGATGTGTGAAAAGGAAGTCTAATATTAGAGGTGGTGCGCATGTTAAACAATTGTAAAATATGTTTTACAGCCGCCCCTCGCCACATTACGGTTTGAAGATCGCACCCTCACTTCACTCAAATTAATAAATGATCACTGTTACATTGTTGAATAATGCCCATTAGTCAAAATATGTGCGAAAATAAGCAAATTCTACATATTCATGGCACAAATTAAGCATTTTCAATCATAAAAATTGCTATATAAAGAAAAATACAATCATAAGGCATTTAGAAGATGCTACATGTAATATAGCTGTGAGGTGTGCGCCTTTAAGAGGTGGGGCCTGGGAATTGACGTGTGTGACGTCAGCTAACTCTTAGCACGGTTAACAGTGTGGAGAGCGGTTGGTGTGAATGTTCGCTACATATACAGTGGAACCTCAAGAAGCTTTGCGTCTTGGTGAAAAGATTTACCCTATAAATGACGTAAATCGTTCCAGCCCCCTCAAACAGTCGTATGAAGTGTTACTATGGTACCCACCATGAGGTAATACGTTCCTTAATGACAACATAATCATTTACATGTGCGTGAATGTTAAAAAAACAATGAAAACATAATAAAATGAATGAAAAATAATAAATGTTACTATGAATAATGACACTTTACCTTTCGGTCCGAGCGAGGAGAGCATCATGGCGGAAGAGGAAGAAGGGGGAACAGTGTTTTGGCAGATGGCAGAAGTCATACACAAGTTTACGTACTGTAACTTCATTTAAATGAATACAGTAGATTACATGCTAAACTTAACAAAATGACTTTTTATTTTAAGTTTTGACAATGGACGAGAGCTTTTCGGTACGCTGAGCAAAGGGACGCCATTATTGGCCATCCTTAGAAGGAAGAAGATGATGGGAGATAACTGAGATAACCAATGGGAGAGCAACTTCTTCTTCTTTGGTTTTACGGCGGTTGGCATCCATTACCATCCCAGGGGAGGGCAGCTTGTATGGCGGTGCAGTACATTCAAAATTATGGGCGGCACATTCCATTTTCGTTTTCGTATTTTGAATATTTTTTTCCATTAAATGGTACGCCTTTGTCTTCGAAGTCTGAAACATAACATCCGATATCTCTTCAGTAGATCGACTCTATGAAGTAGAAGCATATCAATATTATTATAACATTTACTCTGTTCTTTCATATCTAGTCGTGGGCCACAAAATATGACCTGGCAGGCCGCCAGTTTAAATCCACCTTGAGTGTCTCCTTCACTGAGTGAGAACGCTGTTGTTCCATTACACAGTATTGTCTGCTAGAAATGATAATTATTACAAAGGTGGCCGTCCACGTGACAAACGTTATGTTAGAAAGGTACATTAACCTTAATCTCACTGATTTGCGCTACGTTGATTTTAATTTACCTCTCGGATGTCCCGCTCCATTCAAGAGAAGATGATGCAACATACAGATGCCCCATTGTGGTATGGATACACGTCACAAAGTTATACTTTTTTAATTTTGTTTTCTTGTCGCGTTCTCTTCAGTCTTGCCGTGCCTTCAAACATCCTGTCCACTGTGTGGGTGACCGAAACGCGTTGGTGACGTAAGCAAATCCTGATTTTTTTTGTAAGCAAGGTACTGGAATTATTCGAGGAATCGTTGCAGCCCTACCTTACACCCATAAACGCACAGTCATCGCTGCTGCACACTTTTGTCAGATGTGCATATTCTTCACATAACATTTTTGGTCAATTCAGTTGGCATGCATACATGCATTAGCCACTTCTTGCTCGGTGAACAACCAGAATGCTGAACCTTTGAGTGGCATCTCTCTCGAATCAATAGACAACTCATTAACCTGTCTTGCTGTGTGGTGGAGAAAGGAAAAACTCGCGCCTCTTTTTTCACAAGCGACTTTCTGGTCGTCTGCTCCGCGATTGACTGGCGACCAGTCAGCTGGGATAGGCTACAGCATACCCGCGGCCCTAATGAGGATACACGGTATACAAGATGGATGGATGGATGGACACTTTTGGAGACTCAACATGAGTGAACGGGGCCCCCACTCTCCCGATCTGAAAGCACCTACAACGTAAAAATAGGTTATTTGTCCTTCTAAACGTATTATTTGTTATTGCTTGCAGTTTGTCTCTCCCACAGTGTCCATAAAAATTCACATGCGCATTGCTATCACCTGTGATTCACAGCCAGTTAGGAAGATTTCATGAGGATGTCCTCATTTTTGTCTACTATATTGAGTAATATGAGTGTAAAGGTGACTATAGGGGTGTTATGTCATATTTACAGGGTTCTAATAATGTTAAAAACCGTATTTAGAGGGTCTCACTTCAGTGTTTCGATACACTAAAAATTTGATTTCTAAACAAGAAATCCTACTTTGAGAAAATTGACATACCACAGTCGGGTTTGGAACCAATATACCGCAATAAACGAGGGATTACCCTTTTATCAGAAGAGGCACAAAAAACTAAATCCTTTGATTATAAATTTAACTGACACGCTCAAGAAATTTCAACACAATTTATTACAAATTTAATAAAAAAAACTTTTCTCCAGCGCCTGCTAAATGATTTGAAACAACTCATTTTGATTAAACTTGCCACTTCTGGTCCTGTTAAAACATTTTCATCGTGGAAAGATTGAGCGTTGCCCAGCTCATCAGCATCCTCTTAAGATATAGATATAGATAGATATAGATATAGATATAAACCTCTTGCTGAGTTCACTGTGCTTTCAAATCACATTCCCATTCACTGATCAGAGGCTAAAAAGTAAAAGAACCCCCCTCAGAAACGCAAAGTGCTTGTTACTATATCCCTAAAGTGATTTGTTCGGCTTGTCTCTCGTTTCCCGCATCGGTGCATTAGGCAGGCGAGGACTAAGTATCTATTAGGACCTTATTCTGGCATACGTCAGAGTAAATCAGTGGGAAACCCATGCTTGGCCATACTTTCTCAACCATTGCTGAATATCATGACAAATAGTCTGTCTGATTTGCCTAATTAGTACACTCCTCTTTGACATTGTTGCCCATTTACGCACCCAGGTTCCCAAAGTGAGTAACGCCAGCTGTAATAAGGGATACGTGAACGAAAATGAAAATTAATTAGCTCCTAACACTCTCATTTATGGGTGCCCTTGAAGGCCTCACAGTGCAAGGAGAAGGAGCAGAAAGTAGAATGTAGACAGCACGCAATGTTGTTCATTGTTCTGTGTGAACAAAAAAGTAAGTTTGATGCCTACAATGGGCATTAGGCGTGTTTCAATAATATTTGTGTTCTAATCCCCACATGGTGCAGTGTTGAAAACCTGTCAATGAGAGTCGGTATTCTTCTGAAAATTAGGCTTTAACATTGTTTGTATTTTATACTTCATCTGCTTCATCGTGATCAAATTGTTAAACTTTCCCCTTCAATTTTGTAATAAATTTGGTAATAAATGATGTGCAGATTTAAAGCATAGCCATAGTGAGTGGAGAAAAAAGTGATGCTCAGATTCAGCCCATCCAAATGGAAGAATGCCAACATCAGGCTGGAATGAATTTCTACTATTTATCTTCATGGGAAAACTTTTACCAAATGTAACCATGCAAAATACACATTCTGACCCAGAGTTACTATAAAATTACCATTTTTTCCCGCCAATTTTTCTAAACCAAAGTATTTAAATCAATATTTTTAAAACATATGTAGCATGATTACTTATCTATGAATTAATTCTCATGTGAAACGTTATAAAAATCTGACCATGGAAATACTATACTATACAATCACTTCACCAATTATGTATATTTTTATATTATTATAATGTTATTTATAATATAATATTTCAAGTTAATTAAAAAAGGTTTGTTTTTAAGTGTACAGAGGTACATGGCTTCAGGTCAACTATCTGAGGGGTTACGCAACTGAAAGAAGTTTGGGAACCACTTACGTAACACATTGTATTAGGACTTATGTGGTCAGGGCAAGATTCCTATTTACTGGCAATTTCTAATGACTCTGCAGTTTAATTTATTGCAAGTATCAACTAATGAAGTCACTACAGCTCAAGAATGCTGTTTTTCATCAACAATGCTTACTATAAGGAGAGCACAACATCCGTGTACCAGTCAAGCCCAACGCACAGCCCAGCCACTAAAACGTGATGGCATTTCTCAAATAAGTGTTTCAAAGGTTTTTACCAAGTTTTTTTCTTATACAGGACTGCAATCTGTTTGTGATGGTGGGGGTCATTATCTAAGCAGCACCGGCTGCTCGTTGAGAAGAGTGATCAGTGCTTTCATGGTAGTCTCCTTGACAACAAAAGGGAGAGAGGGGTTAGGCTGAACAGGGGTAGAGGTAAACAAAGTTTTAACAATTAAAAAAGCACAGTCGGCTTTAGGATTCCATACAAATGGGATTTTGATGAGTTGATTTTTGTGAGTTTTGTCAGAGGTTCTACAATCTTACTGAAGTTGTGAACAAACCGTCGGTAAAAATTTGAAAAACCCTGAAACCTGTAAAAACTTTCTCGATGTAGGAGCAGGCCAGTAGGGCCACAGTTTTGATTTTAGCTGGATTGGGTCTAAGTTGACTTTTCTCCACAATGAATCCCCGGAATGGAACAGAAGAAGAGTGGAAGGAGCAGTTTTCAGCCTTGACAAATAAATGATTCTCTAAAAAACGCTGGAGGATTAGACAAACTGTGCAGACGAGGAAAAACGGAGGATGTCGTCGAGGCAGACAAAAACAAAAAGGTCAAAAAAGTCTCGTAGAGCATTGTTTATGAGGCACTGGAAAATGGCTGGCGTATTAGTTAACCCAAACTGCATGACTAAATATCCAAAGTGTACTGTCCATCATAGATACAAAGTACTTGGAGCACCAAAGAAAAATATACATCAAGCTAAATGCAGGTCCAGAAGAAGCAGGAGTGCTGGTGTCAAAGATATCAACGATCTGGATACATACTAAGCATTGTGTAGTTATGACAATAATGATAAAGCAGGATATAATGCACAAAAACAGTAAGATTACATTTAATAACGCAAACATTGATGACAACGTTGAAAGGGCACTCCCGGCAAAGTATTCAAATCGGGAACTCATGTACTTACATTTGATGACGCTCACAGTACAACAACAAAGACCGCAAGATGTTGATCCGGAAATGAACAGGGGAAGAGGGATGGAAAAGGAGGGGGGGGGGGGTGGTCAATGTTTAACATTTATTGCTGCCTCAATGCTGAGATGCAATTTCAGCGTATTTAAAGCATTTTACGTCATCTAAAGCAACCAGAGAGTCCCCTCTTCATCCTTATCTCTCCCTATTGCATCCGACCCAAGCATCTCTGCCTTATCTGTCACGGTAGTGCATCTTTTAACGGCACTTCTGGAAAAAAAAAAAGATATAGGCATGTATGTATATGTATGTAAAATGTGTGTATGTATGAATATATATGTTTGAATATGAATGCATGTGTGTATGTATGAATATATATGTTTGAATATGAATGCATGTGTGTAAACAGTAGGCATGTGTGTATGTATGAATTTGTGTGAATATGAATGCATGTGTGTGTATACATGTGTATATGCAGCAGCCATGTGTGTATGTATGAATATATATGTGTGAATATGAATGCATGTGTGTATACATGTGTGTGTGTGCAGTAGGCATGTGTGTATGTATGAATATATATGTGTGAATATGAATGCATGTGTGTGTATACATGTGTATATGCAGCAGGCATGTGTGTATGTATGAATATATATGTGTGAATATGAATGCATGTGTGTATACATGTGTGTGTGTGTGTGCAGTAGGCATGTATGTATTAGCAAATCATGCTAGAAGGGGGTAGCATTAAATATGCTCTGCTTCTTCCTACTCCTTTAAGTAATGAATTTGAAGGATTCATTGCACGATGTATGCATGTTTGAAACACATTAAACCAAGCCACTCATGGTGTCTTGTTGCTCTGGGGGAAAAAAAAAACAAAAACTCCTGATGCTGCTTCCCAAAGCCGCAAGCTGATCCTCTTGCTGGGCGAGCCGCTCCTCTCGAGCTATGAGTGCCAGGCACACCATCTCTAATGGTGGGTCCATGTACAGTATGACCAGTTCTATCACGGCTTGTGTGAGTGTTGGACCCAGTTGCAGAGAAGAAGCCAACGGTTCTTGATAATGTTTATTAGATGAACAAAAGGCCAATCAGGTTGAAGGTCAAAGGAGGAAAAAAAAAAAGAGATTTAGGGGCCACAAAACAAATAGATAAAACAAAAAGAGCTGAGCAAAATCAATAGCAAACTTACTAGAGTCCCAAATAAAGAGGTCGCATGTAGGCACGTGGATTCAAGAAGGTCTGACACGATGGAAAATGAGGAACAAACTGGCAATTGCAGACAACAGAAACTGAGTCTAAGAGCGATATTGATCAACTAGAGTGGCTGCAGATGTGTCTCGTGGATCCGCCCAGGACAAGGAACTGATGTGTCTATGAGGAGAAGAGCACAGGTCAGCAAAAAACACTCAACAGAATGTGACAATTAAAATGTGTTGTCGCAAAAAATTAAAGTTTGGGAGACATAGTGATTTCCCTGATTCTTTGAAAAAATGTTTCTTTTCTTTTATTTATTGCTGTCTTCCATTAATGTCAGTACGGCACATTCCTACACGAGTAGTGTCAGGCAATGTTTATCATTGCTTGCTGCCTCGATGCTGATGTGCAATTTAAGTGTATTTAAAGCATTTTACGCCTGCTAAAGCAACCTCAGAGTCCCCTCTCTATCCTTATCTCTCCCTTTTACGTCCAACCCCAGCATCTGCCTTATCCGTCACGGTGGTGCATCTTTTAACGGCACTTCTGTGAGGCTTCAGGACAAGACAACACACTTTTAACATTCTACTTTTAGATTAAGCAATGAAACATGGTGGGTGTGAGGGATAGGAGTGGGATTGAGGATAGGTGAGTAGAAAAAAATCATTAAATTGATGTATTAGGGGCCTAAATAGAAATGCCTCCTACAAATGGGAATTGATGAACTCGTTGCTTAGCGCGGGGGGGGATGCTGAAGACAATTTATTCCCTTCCACCAACATCTCAGCTTGCACTCCTGAGCAACACTGCATGGCACAGTGGAGAGGATAAAAATCAAAGGAAGAAGGCATGTAACTAGCTAGGAGAAATAGAAACTTCCACGTATTCAAGCACAGAGCCTGCTACATTCCTCATACTGCACCTCAAGTTCATATGGTGATATGTGTTGGATATTGAACTTTTCATATTGCTCCCTTTTGTCCCATTATTTCCACATCCTGATGTAAAATCACATTACTCTTGAAATGAGCAATGAAAGTGTGCATCTATAGACTCACCACAAACTTGGCGCCCCTTGTTAGTTCCAGATTGCACCACACTTTTCTTTTACAATTGCCTCAGTTTCTCTGTGGCAATGTGCTGACACGTGACAGATCCCCCGCTATTCACGGAAGTTACACCCCCCTCCCAAACCTACATACTGTAGCTTGACGTTCTCTGATTTCTAAGAAACATTTACAATAAGAGTGACTTTTGTAACACAGTTTCAGATCCAACCCCCCCACTTTCCAGTTTCTCCTAAATTGCCCTTGATCGCTCGCAATGAAGGAAGTTAAGAAGTTAAATGCATGGAAGCGTAATCTAGGCTTGGGACCTATAATATGCCTCACACACTGAAACAATTTAAATGGATGTCTGAACATCTTAGGAGATTATAACGTTATATTTTTCATTCAGAAAAAAACTGTCTAATGGACACTTGGCCTGGAACAATAATAAATAAATTAAGCTCACAACAATTCATTCATTCATTCATTTTCTATACCGCTTATCCTCATTACGGTTGCGGGGATGCTGGAGCCTATCCCAGCAGACCTTGGGGGAGAGGCGGGGTACACCCTGGACTGGTCGCCAGCCAATCGCAGGGCACATATAGACAAACAAACATTCACACTCACATTCATACCGATGGACAATTTAGAGTCGCTATTTAACCTAAAATAATGAAAGTGAACTTGATCATTTTTTCGGCCTTTGTGTGTGTCTTCCTAGTCCTCTGCCTCCAAATAGGCAGACAGACAGCTCACTCTTGTGTATTTTATTTTATTTTATTGTTTTTAAATTCTTACTGGTATTAAAATCTCGTCTCCTAATCTTAGATCAAATCTTGTGTATGGTCTCATTTTTGTGAACTCAATGTCTTGTGACACGCCTATTAATGGATTATTATAATTACTGATATCCAATGTCATAGCCCAACATAAAAATGAGATACTGGATCATATCAATATAATTGTTTTATACCGATAACGTTATCTGTGCTCGTGTGTGGCCTCATTAAAGTGCATCGTGCTCCATAGAGCAATAAGCTCCGTATGTGCTCGGGCTGGAAGTATTTCTAAGTATTGCCAGGAAACAAGATGAAAAATATGGAAAACCAAAAAAAATCCTACCAGTCGCACTGAACTAGCTGAACCACCACTACAACTGCTCTTCCGCCTCCATCTTACTCTAAAGAGGTTTGCAGTGGTACCTGGCAAAAAAAACCCAATGAGACCAGCAAAATGCAAGTTTGTGGGCATGCAAATGCTGGATTGTGTGGCTTTGGCTTGACTCTATTAGCACTGATATGTCCCAAAAGTAGGTCTCTGGCTCCCTCGCAGAAAATCTAAACACAGGAACGCACATCACATCTTTTCCCATGTCTTTCAGGGTTCCAGATTTTGTGCGTGAGAAGCGCTTTGGCAACTGGCTGAGGGACGCTCGTGATTGGGCCATTTCGAGGAACCGCTACTGGGGCACACCAATCCCCATGTGGGTCAGCGAAGACTATGAGGAGGTCAGAAGAACACACTAAATTGCCAAGACGGGACTTGAGCTTCAGCCAGCAGCACGACCATGACTCGGTTCATTTTTATTAACCGATTGAAGGGAAAATAATGTGTCTATTGCCGGTAAAATATTTACATTTGTTCCTTTAACCTGCATTATCCCAAAACCAATTGAAGTTTTAGTAATATATCTTTTAAAAAACCATGCGTTTTTTATTTTATTTAAATCATGCGTGAGACATTTACGGTGCTTGAATATTGGGTGTCTATAAATCCTATCATATGGAGGGTGCCTGCGTGTAATACATGTGACCTGCGCCCCCCAAGGCACCAATACCTGCATAAACAACAACAACAACAAAAGAACACAAGTAATGGAAATACAATGTGTTGCATTTCATGTCCTAGTACTTGCAGAATAGTTGAATGCAACCAGGAAACTACTGTAAACGCTCTAATTCAATGACGCTGTTTACCTGAATGACAGGGTTGTAATTGTAAACTGGCGAAATTTGGAGAGAGGCTATTTCCGAAATTTGAATTTTTTAATACTGATTTGGAGGGCCTGAGAATGTGGATAGAAAGTAGACGACTTTTGACCAAATGTTCATTTATTTATGAGAATACATTGCCTAACAGCCCAACCAACATTTAAGGTGCATGCAGAGCGTGATAACATTTCTTGACACTAATTACTCATGGCACCTCTAATGGAGCTATGGCCATCTTTTGGAGACTACATCAAGAGGTTGCTTACAGCCGCACCGGTTAATGGCTGTAATGGCTGGCAAGCACCTAGTGACTAATGAGGTGGTTAATTGTTGAAATATGTGAAATGGAATATTTAGAGTAGTAGTAAGTCCTGTATAGGTGCAATGGCAGCAAAACGTGCAAATGTTTTTTATGCGAAAAATCAAAATCCCACTGACACGTGAAGTAGACTGGACTGGATAGAGCTGTCAGAATTGGGTTGTTTGAGGTTTGGGAAAAAAAAAAGCTGGTCCCTGGGCTAAAAGAGGGACAGCTCACGACCTGCTTGCTGGAAATAGAACTGAGTGTTTCCAGAACACCACTGCTCCCTGGTGCCTCGCTTGCTCACACCAGCAGCAACAAAATCACACACACAGCCCAACAATGGATTATCTTTGTGGTCTCCACTATGATTTTTATCACCCCAGTATCCGTTACTCTCAGGTCCAGTCTGAGTCCACCGTATGTTACTCGTCCGGAGGTTTTATAGTGTCAAATAAGGTTTAGCAGCGTCTATCTGGGCCATGGTACTACGTGCTGCCAAAAGTAGAGCAGAGCTCATAGGTCAGCTCTCTGTGGAGACCTGATTATACACTTTATATTATACACTTTACCTGACTTTATAAAGTCATTC
Organism: Oostethus manadensis; assembly: GCA_024372805.1. Classification (NCBI taxonomy): domain Eukaryota; kingdom Metazoa; phylum Chordata; class Actinopteri; order Syngnathiformes; family Syngnathidae; genus Oostethus; species Oostethus manadensis. Next base: position 1,024,880 of record QODF01000279.1, read on the forward strand.
CGAAGGTGTGTTAACATGGGCCTCAATTTAAATATGTTTTGGGACAATGACGGAAACAAATGTTATAAGCCAACTACTGGAAATGCTCCAGTTAATGCCTGTAGTCGCCGGGTGCATGGTCTACGCAAACAAATAACTGCTGGGTTCTCTAATTAACCCTGGGACAGAAAACAACACATTAAATGTTTTTTGTTTTTTTTTATTAACTCCACAAAATGGCAGTAGCTCATGAGAGGTCAGCATCCAGCAGCTTTATTCACCTCTGCGTGTGTTTTAAATGTTGCTGTACTGTCATTTCAATGTCTCTCTCATTAGTGGTATTGCTGGCTGAGCAGTTTTCTCTTTACCAATGTTAATTACAATATCAGTTTAGTTGCTTCTGTGGTATACAATGTACTTGTTAATATATGGCCGTGTGGTCAGAGCATTTTTATTTTCCGCTTCCTGCTTCTTACAGGTGGCACCGTGATTGTGATTACAACTGAGTACTGTTCCTAGATAGTGGGCTAAATGCTATCTAAAAAAGCTCCTAAGTCACTCACACTGTACACAGATAATCCTTCTTAACATATCGTCCTGATGGTTGCAACAGTTGAGTGGTTGTGACCAAGAGTGGCCAGTATTTGCTTAATTAGGTTATATAATGATCATTTTCACTTCCATGGTGATGGCTTTCCTTTTCTTTGTCGCACTGCCACTTAGGAAACGATAATGAAGTCCATAAAGTTAACCGATAATAATTGTTCTCCCTCAGTGTGGCTGTGCTGTATTCTTCTCCGCCCAGCCCAAGGCACACACTGCATCCTTGTGCTGCGCATAGCGAGTGTTCTTCCTCTTCTTCGTTCTTCAGCGAGTCTCGTGTTTACGGAGCAAAATGAATCCGTCATGCCACTTTATCTTTATATGGGTCATAGGCGTATGCTGGAGCCTATCCCAGCTGACCTGGAGTGAGAGGCAAAGTACACCCTGGACTGGTTGGCAGTCAATTGTAGGACACATATAGACAACCATTCACACTCACATTCATAGATTCATTCAAGTACAATTTAGAGTCGCCAATTAACCTAACATGCATGTTTTTCGAATGTGGACGGAAACTGGAGTACCCTGATAAAACCCACGCGATCACGGGGAGAGCATGCAAACTCCAAACAGAGATGTCCAACAGGGATTCAAACCCAAATCCTTCAGATCTCGTGACTGCGTGGCCAACATGCTAACCACTATATCACTGTGCGGCCGGACCAAAATTAAGTTCCATACTCTTAACCTGTATGAGTTTTCAAATTTAGGACATAACAGCCTCTCTCCACTTATAGCTTCTTTAATTGCTCTTGGTAAATAAACTGGAAAAAATAAATTAAATGTGTTATAATTGTGATTACATCTTTATATATAATATTTTTATAACTATGGTTGTTACCTTGTAGTTAATGTCGTTAATGTATTTTTAAAATACTAGGGTTGTCACAGAATTCAACCTTTTTTAATCAGATTAATCGCAGTTTTTGAATCTCCACATGCCATCTTTGTGTGAAGTTTGCATGTTCTCCCTGTGCGTGCGTGGGTTTTCTCCAGGGACTCTTGTTTCCTCCAGCACTCGAAAAACATGCATGTTAGGCTAACTGGCTACTCTAAATTGTCCATAGGTATTAACGTAAATGGGTGTCTGCCCTGCAAATGGCTGGTGTACCCCACTCATCGGCTGGGATAGGCTCCCGCATGCCCCCGCCACCCTAATGAGGATAGGAGGCATAGAAAATGGATGGATGAATGGATAAACACGCTTGACAAATTAATTAATCATAATAATCACCATTGAAAGACGTACAAGACAAGACAGAATTATAATTATCATTAAGAATATATTATGTATTTACAGCTCTAAATGAACTGAAAAGTAAATAACGCTAAATAATGGGAGCGACAGTGAGGAAGTCCCATATCGTTTTTTTTAACATCATACTGTACACAGTATGGTGTTGAAATTGTACTGCTGTTGATGTGTTCGGGTTAGGTCAGAATAAAGTTATCAAAGAGCGGCCAACTGTGTGACCTTCTGGGGAAAACTACACAAGGGGCCACACTGTTGTAACAGAGACGTGGCTTGCGTTAATTACACAAAAAATGCAACAAAATTAATGAAATAAATTAGTTACCGCGCAATTTTTGACAGCCCTGAAAGTTTTTAAAAATACAACATTATTGGTGTGCATCCTGCCTGGCTGCTTGAGGAAATATATTGATTGAAAGGTTTCACAGTGCTGTTTCCAATAAAAGCTAACTTTTTGATACAGCCTTGTTTTGCAGTTTTACTCGAGTTGTTGTGTGTGTCCTTTCATAAGGTGGTTTGTGTCGGGTCCATTGCCGAACTGGAGGAGCTGACTGGCGTCCGGGTGACTGATCTACATCGGGAGAGGTGAGTGTGACTTACTTCACACAGGAATGTGTTGGTAAAGCAACCCAAACCATTCTGGTCTCTGTACATTGGGTTGTAATTTCATGCCTCATGCACGTTCTCCTCTCTCCAGCATCGACCACCTGACCATCCCTTCACGCTGTGGCAAAGGTGTCCTGCGTAGGATCCCTGAGGTTTTCGACTGCTGGTTTGAGAGTGGCAGCATGCCCTACGCCCAGGTCCACTACCCCTTTGAAAACAGGAGGGAGTTTGAGGACTCTTTCCCGGCAGACTTCATCGCTGAGGGCATTGACCAGACAAGGGGATGGTATGATGGGGGAGTGGGTAGATCTTTTGATCGATGGATGGACACAATAAGGAAGAAGGGGGCACTTTTGTTTTCAACCCATTTAGTAGCATCCCTTAATAGCACATCATCAACCCAAAAGAAACTAAATCATGTAATGAAATGCACATCAGCATGGTCTTATGGCCGAGCCGTAGCAATTATTGGTCAATAGTGGTGTCACAAGATGTCAAGCGTGACGAAAAAAAGTCTTGTGGGCTGCAGGCCTGGGACAATACTAAATACAATAGATAAACACAATAAATGACAATGAACTCAATTTTGCCAACCTCAATATTTTGCCATGAGCAAGCGTGTCTGTTTTCCTCGTCTCTCGCCTCCAAACAGGTAAGAAGTCACCTATTCTCCCGTTTGCGCTTTAGCGTTTTTCTATGTGCAGGGAGTCATGCACGTTTCCCTCATTCGTATTCTACCATCCAGACTCTTCACGCGCCAACTGCACGTAAAGCAGACCCATGTATGTGTACATGTACAAGTTGGGAAGGAAGGCGGTATTATGGGATTGATGGAGGTTAACAGGGCAGACTTTGTAAGGCAGACTTTGCCATGATGTCATTTTGGGAGGGGTGCTGTGAGAAAAATATGGAACCGGGAGTTTTCCAACACTGGTGAATGTCATTCGAATCCGTGGAAACATTAAGTCAAACCATTAATTTGAAAAGGCTTTGTCCATTGAAGGGGAATGTAATATGTTTAATTGATACGCGAATTTGCGTAGGCTTCTTACCTGTGTTTTTGTGCTTGTCTGTCGTCATGGTAATGTGTGCACGTGTACATGTGCTACAACCACAGCGTCGTCTTCCTGGCGCGATGTAAATAGTAACGCCGCAGATGAAAGTAGTTCTTGTTTGCCTTTAACACATCAGTAGGGTGATTCGGGTGTATGTGTGTGCACGCACGTGTGGGGGGAAAGTGACAGTTAAACTTTTTCTCTTATTCTACCTGTTACGTTTTTGCTGGTCTTTGCGTGATTGTTGCTGACACAACCCGTTTTGTTCAATAAATTGTTGCTTGTTAACCTCGATCACCTCCTCGTCCCTTTGGGCGGAGGGCAGACTCAGTGGATGCACACGTACTGTACCAAGAAATTAAAACCGTCAGATAACTGGCTGTTTGATAGTCATCGCTGATAAAATGTTGTAGGTTTATCCAATTATGCAGAAAATGAGAAGGAAAACTTGATGACTGGCAGTTTAAATGAATATAGATTTGTACACCGCAAACTTCAAGTGCAATATTTCACCTTTCAGGGGCACTGGATTTATAGCAGCCCCAGAAACTTGCAGGGAAGAACGTGCTTGAGTGGAGGGGAGAATACGTGCCTGGCCAGACAGTGATGGCTCACATTGGTTTCAGCACCTTGCTGTGTTCCATAGAATAACGGCAAGAATGGAGTGAGCCCTTTAGTCGGTCCTTGTCCTGCTGCATGGAGGCTGGGCCGCTTGCATACACAGATTGCACAAGATATACATACAGAACATAGATTGTCATATATTTTGTCATTGTACTTTTCCTGAAAATAATGTTAAAATCACCCAAGCTTGTGTATCATCCCGTCTTTGGTTGACCCCTGGTGGTCAACCAAATCAAAACGACAGCAGCGTTTATATGCATAAAAGTCTCCACTTAATTAGACATCTTACCCCAATAAGTGACTGGACACACACTGCAGTTAATAAAAGACAACTTTCGTTTGTTTTCACAGGACATAATTGTTGTTTTATTTCCGCTCTGACCTTAAGCTGCCTTTTTATGTTTCTCTGTAGGTTTTACACGCTGCTGGTGCTCTCCACTGCCCTATTTGGCAAACCACCCTTCAAGAATGTCATCGTTAATGGCTTGGTGCTGGCGAGGTCAGTCTCGCTAAAACTGCTTGCTTTCTTATTCTAGCAAACATTGTTATTCTTGTATCCTTCACCTGCCTGTTCAACTGCTGCTGCTTCAGATAATGGTGGTACTGTATGTGTGCTGGTATATTTTAGTCGTTAAGACTTGTCAGAAGTCCTCCTCCTCCTCCTCTTCAGCCCTGGGCCCTAAAACGCAGCACAGTGCTCACAGGCCTGCTGACCTGGAAGGGCTTGGCTAATTTGAATATCAAGTGCACCGTTACCAAGATGCATTCTTAGGCATGCATGTGCGTGCATGTGTGTATGTGCAATAATGCCTTTGTCTTACACCCCCCCCCCCCGCCCCCCCCGCACCTGCAGCGATGGACAGAAGATGAGCAAGCGCAAGAAGAACTACCCGGACCCGGGCCTCATAGTGCAGAACTATGGCGCCGATGCCCTCAGGTCAGCTGTGCGCTTGATTGTGAGCAAGTGTGATTGTGCGTTTCTGAAGCATGAAAGCCTGCGTGCCGGCGGCAGAACGATGTGTGTGTTCGCGTGTGTGAGCGAGAGAGAGAGAGTAAACCTACCTTATGTCATTCGCTGGCAAGGTTTTTTTTTAAAAGAATCACTAGCTACTACTCCAAACTGTCACAGCCCTACATACTGTCTTCACACATGCACGCAAGCAGCTCATATACCCTCACGTGCACGTTCTTACATTTGCCGCGAGCAGTACAAGCGCAGTGACCATATGGCCTAATGAATAAATCACCACACATTTGCACCATATGTTCATATACACTGAAGAGGGAGTTACAAAGGGAAACATCACCACTTATTTCTCTCTGGCGCTGCCATTTTGTCTTTGTTTCTTAACGCAGTACATTCTTAGATCAGACACAAATTGAGGCAGTCATGTACAGACTGTACTGTCTTGTAAAAACGCTACCCTAAATTGTCCGATGTCCTCAGTGTGTCTAAACGGATTTGACAGCTGTCATGGCAATACTTGCTTGCCATTAAAGTTGCTTGTTACGAAAAATTGCATCATCGCACCACCTAGACTCTTCAAAAGCGCACGTTATTATTTCAGCGATATATTTTCTCATTTCACGTCGATCAAGGGATTACCAAACTGCGCCAGCTTTTAAATGCAAATGTATATCATATGGCCTGCGAGCATTTGCACAGTAAATATTGAAGGGGCGACATCACACCTACTCCTTGCTGCTCTGTTAACACATTAGCACACGCTGTTGTATTGATCACACGGGCTCTGCCCGGCCATTGTTGGATAGACGTGCCGGGCCGAAGTCTGGAATTGACTATTTGAATGCCAACATTGAATATTTTAGTTGCAGGCCTATTTATTCCCAGGGTTTCCGCTACATGTCATCGATCGTGGCGATGCGCCACTAAAAAATAAAAGCTGCCACACCCTAAAAATGAGGGTTACTGTCTGACGGGTGAGCTACGTGGCTCTTTACGTTCATGGGATACATCAGTCATCATCACTACTTACTTTTTTAAAGTGTCACTTAACAGTCTTGCTCTCTTGTCATTATAGTACTTGTGGTTTGTCTCCAAAACACTAGTTATGTGTCAAAAATAACATTATGTGTCCAGCTTTCGACAGTGAACCAATCACCGGGGTCTCCAACAGGTACCTCATAAGCTCGCCAGCAGGTGTTCACCAAATACGTATTTGTGTAAGTGTTGTAATTAAACATTTTGCCTGTCTTTAATGACAAATGAGCACACTGAGTGGAGATGTGCGTTGTAAATAATTCAATGTTGATAGTCATGTAAAACGCAAAAAGCTCACCTCTCCTGTTTTGTTGTTAATCAAAGTGTATTTAATAGATTAGTAGTGAGTTAACAGTGCTGCGAGTTGGAGACACCGGTGCTATCATATGCATGTTTTAGGGCCCAGGACACATTTCTATAGCGAAAATATTTAAATTGAACTTTAATGTAATATATTATTGAAATCTAATCAACGTTGCCTTAAATGAACAATATTGCAATGTTCTTGGTTCATGTTCTGCTGTTTGTTGAAAAACGTTAAATAAAAACTTAATAAACAAACATGTCATAAATAAGTCATAAGTTGCAGATGTAGTTGACACCCTGAATCTGACTGGATCAGGACGTTTTTCATAGTGTCTATTTACACTAGAAATTATTATTTTTTGTTGTTGTTGCTTGCAGCACTTAAAAATGTGTTGTATCCTGAGTACTAATACTTTAAGCAGGGATTATAATGGTAGTGTATTTGTCTTGTGAAAGTGTCAACATAAGTCAACTGGAGTTTCCACTAGGTGATATGATTATACTTTAGCTCGAAGGAGTCAAACCGTTTTGTTGTGTATACAGAGAAAATCTGACAAACATGACGGGTGGGGGGAAGGACGTATTCTCTGCAGAACTGCAGTACAGTTGGAGAGGCAAGTAGGCACGAATTAGCAGCTCTGTTTCCGTCAGACTACCCCAGGGCAGCTGTGGTTACAGATGTAGTGTACCACCACCACAGTGGGGGGTGGTAGGAGTGGCTTTCAAGGCACATTACACAATCCAGTTGTCAAAATACTTATTTGATGTCTTGAGTCCACCCTGTAGCAGAAAACACTTGTTTCTATTAGGGGTGTTAATGGTTCACGGTATTGAACCGTTTCTCTGTTGCTAGTGAGCTGGTCTTCTCCACTGCTGGAGATATTGTCCCTGCAACCACCGTACATTGTGCTTTCTGCAGAAAATTTCTTTTTCTTTTAGCCAAAAATTTGAATAGGTACATTTGTCATATTCAGGAAGTTGCTGCTAAGTTTTCAAAGTTTGCAGTTTTGACTTGTTCATTTATAATTTTATAGGCCTACATACTTAAATGTTTTTTAAATGCAACAGTTAGATTTTTTTTTTTTTTTAAAGTCAGCCTGAGTTGTTTGAAAAATCACTGAAATTAGTCACTATTTATTTATTTAAAAATATATATTGTTTAAATTTGGAAGTCATTTTTTCCGCTTTTTTTGTACCGAAAATAAACCCGAACCGAGCCCTTTGAGAAACTGAACTGACCCGAAGTTACATTTTAGTGTACCGTTACACCCCTAATTTCTATTATTGGGAACACTCAGTGACTTTACATCACGATGTCAGCCCAGTCAGGCAGCAGACAAAATAATTGCTGCCATTCACTCCCAATTTAACATTATTGACAAAATGCCTGCAATGTCATTGATAAGTAAGGGTAGGAGTACAGAGAACATGAGGGGAAATTGTGTCATTCAACAATGATCCCCTCTTTTCAGCAGCTGTCACTGCTTTGGGCAAAATCCCACAAGATTCTGGCTGCTCCAAGTCTATAATGAGTGAAACCCTTGCGTGTTGGCAGTACTGCTCAAAACCAATGTGTTAATTGGAGGGGCAATAAAACTGGCCGTTCAATTTGGCATCGGAAACCAAAATGTCTCATCTTTATGCTCTCGTTTAGGCTGCAGCCAAAACAACTGCAGATACTCACTCCCATTTACACATAATTGACAAAATTCCTTTACTTGAAGGGGCAGGAGTACACACATACATATTGAGGAAAACGGTACTGTTCCGAAATGACTATTTTCAGCGGGCATCACATGTTTGGGCTGAGCGCCATCCGATTCTGGCAAATCCAAGTTAATGGTGTTAAAAAACAAGTCTATAATGAGCCACACTCTTGTGCATGCTGGCACTACAGTATTGCTTAAAACGGACATGTTGATTGAAGAGGCAATAAAACCTCTGGCATTTATTTAGACGAGAGCAGGAAGCCCACACATGGTCGCGTTTTTTGTTGTTTTTTTTTTGTCTGTCTGCAGACTCTACCTCATCAACTCCCCAGTGGTGAGAGCAGAGAACTTGCGTTTCAAAGAGGAGGGCGTTCGGGATGTGCTGAAGGATGTCTTCCTACCGTGGTATAATGCCTACCGCTTCTTGGTGCAGAATGTGCAAAGGTTACAGAAGGTAGGTGCACTTAATAAACAACACAGTATGTCACTTCTTCTTCTCCCTGCTGCTAAAGAAACAAACATGCTTTATGGTGTAGCAATTTCATACTAACAAATCTACTGCTCATCAATCCAGAACACTAATTACCTTTGATTAATAGCGGTAAATAATGTTGTAAAAAGGCGGAGTAATTACTCCCTGCGGTGGAGTTTTAGCTGGAAAGTATGCATTAGGGTGCGGCTTTAAAAAAAGAGAGATATTCTCTGAGGAAATATTGCATTAGTAAGCTACATGATCTTCCCAGTGCAGATCCAATTACCAGTTTTACACACAAGACCTAACCTAAAGATACAAACGTTTAAGTGCAGTCTTTGCTACTCGCACAACCTGCAGACTCATGAGTGTTCCGTTTTATTGAGTGGAAAACACTTAGAGACCCGCAACTTCAGCTTCTCTTGCTCTGTCTAATAAAAGCGCTGTTACATCGGTGCCTTTAGGCGTACCTAATGTTGTTGACATTGAGTGACACCTTTCTTGAGTGTGCCAATGCTTGCGTGTTGTGGCGTCAGGAGGAGGATATTCAGTTCCTGTACAATGAGAACACTGCCAAGCAGAGTGACAACATCATGGACAAATGGATCCAGTCCTTCACGCAGTCCCTCATCCAATTCTTTAAGGCAGAAATGGACGGTAAGAAGATACACCGGCATCCTCTTTTCATTTTTTATTGTTTACGTCGTCACTGACACGGTTTGCTGTCACTTTGCCGCAGCTTACCGCCTCTACACTGTGGTACCTCGTCTGGTCAAGTTTGTGGACATGCTCACCAACTGGTACGTCCGCACCAACAGGCGCCGTCTCAAGGTGAGTCGATGTGCGCGTGGGGACGTGAAGTCCTGACCCACTGCATCAGGATCAATGTCTCGGTAAGATTGTCAGTAGCTTGAGAAAAATAAAGAAAACCCCCCCCCCCCCCACGTTAAGATAACTTCAGTTACGGACAAAATTAGTCAATTGTTAGATTTTACGGCGAGGTAGTAAACGGAGCTCTAAAAACTCTTATTTTTTTAACAAACAAATTAGGACTGCCACAAATAGATTTGAAACAACTCACAATAACACGTAACTCTTATACACACACACACACCACCAGACTCGGGCGCACATTTTACAGACAGAGAGCAGCGGAATTGGCCAATATAAACGGAATGTTAAAAGCGGAATCTCACTAAAATCGACATGTGTGAATGAAATGCCTTCACCGTGAGGAGAGGGAACATTTGTGGGGGGAAGTGTCGGCCCCGGCGGACCGCTGGTGGAATCTAACACTCACCCGCCCCTTCCCAAGCTACACGTGTTGAAAGGGCGACATGTATTGACACCCCCAAAAAACCCTAAAAACTCCCATTCTTACAGAGCGTAAATGGAAGCTAGCTGAGTTAGCCTAGTTTAGCAGCACATGCCAAGTGCAGCTAGTGTGCGAGCGACTCAGTGGGTGAATTACATAGCTCTTTCTTAACCACAACCACGGACAGTACAGTTGAGAACTTTGAGTGTGCAGAGCCTGACATCTCTTTAGAAAAGTTAGCCAGGCTACATCTGTTTCTCAAATACTGGGTAAAATTGGCCAATAACGTATTGCCTCAATAAATTTAAGGACGCATTTTATTTACTCTTACAAAAGTACACACCTAACCTGTTAAAAGTGTAAAAGGTAAAAAAATTAATAAAAAAAAAAGGAAAATATGGAATTTGGAAAAATATTAGTTTGTATGAAAAATAGTTTTCCTAGGGGCCTAATAACGCATCAGTTAATCAATATGCTAGATTAAACATACAATGACATGTATATAATTTGAAACTCAGGGCACCTTACATGGAGCCCAGGAAACAGTTTTAATGGTTTTTTTTGTTTTTTTTAATCGCCTGTGGGTGATAAAACACGCATGCATGCGCACCTACCACTGTACTAAATGAACTCAACACTGTTCTGTTAAGTAAGGATTAAATACATCAGCTCATGTCTCATATTTCTTATGACCTCAAACCAAAAAGCTCACTTTTACCCATCCACACAGAAAATCGCCACACTGGCTGTAGTTTTCCAAAAGCAAACGTCATAGTGATGTAATGCTCTTTATTTTTTTATGCACTGCACTGTAACTACCTTTAACGCTATCTTTACCTTTTTGCATTCACACACAGCATCAGCATCTGGGAACAAAGGCTAATTTAATTATTTACAAAATGATTTCTTTAATAGCATCATTTTGTCGTTGCTCCTGAAGGTTTTCCGGTAGATAAGCAACTCTCATGCACAGAATTCATAATGATCAATGAATATTGATTTAATGCCCATGCCTTCTCCAGACTTTTATTTGTAATGTGGTCTCCTTAGCAGTGGCCATTCTTGGCAACATTTGGTTGAGCTGTATTGGGCATTTATGCTATTCTTAGCGTTGTTCTCGTTTCTCTTTTCCACTTCTCCATGGGGGCGCGTTACATTGACATGTGTGTGAACTTTGCAGGGCGAGAGTGGCACAGAGGACTGTCTGTGGGCGCTGGAAACCCTCTTCAGTGTTCTGTTCTCCATGTGCAGGCTGATGGTGAGTCATAACGAGCTTGTGCGTGTGTGTGCGCGGACGCAGTATATTTGTGTGACAGTCATCATACGTGCGTGGAAAACGTCGGTGTGCTGTGTTATGCAAAAGCGAGATGCATGCTGAAAGCCAGTGAACATAACCTAGATCAGTAAAGATCACTTGTGAGCTGTATGAATTAATTAGCACGCTTGAAGTGCAAGATGCAACCTCACTACTTCTTGCACAACTCTGTTTGAACTTTTAGCTCTCAAAATCTCTGGAAAAATGTGTTGGATTTGCCTTTTTTTTAAGCTCTATCTGACTTTTGGACCTCTGCGTCAGGAAATGTAAATTAGCTACAGTTGCAGAGCATCAAATAATTTTTCCTTTTTTCCCCATCCCCTCCACTGCTTCACCCCAGGCTCCCTTCACACCCTTCATTACAGAGATGATGTACCAAAATCTGCGTAACCTCATCGACCCCGCCTCCCTGGAGGAAAAGGACACCGGCAGCATCCATTATCTCATGCTGCCCCAAGTCAGGTGGGGCAACAATCCCTCCATTTCACTTAAGATAAGACTTACAGTGTGGCCCGCGGCACGTTCTAGAAATAACATGAAACACTAAAACAGCAGCAACATTTGGAAAAATAGAGTACAAAGTCACAATGTAAAGAAAAAAAGCTGAAATGATACCAATAATGAGTAATAAATGAAAATGACAATGAACCCACACCTTTTGTGTTTAAATATTTAAATATCTGTGAATGTTTTTTGTGGCATATTTTGAAAGAAAATATGTAAACTCAATCTACCAAAACCCGGTGCACAGCAAACAAACAGCCCCTAAATTCAGTAGATCCCTGCTTCTTGCCGGATTACCTCCCAGGAGCACCAGGAACTGACGGAAACCCTGAGAGTAACTGGGTAACACTAAAGAAAGCATTTCTGTCCCACCGTGGGGGCATGGCAGAAAATAAGTGAGAGCTACTGGTCTGCATGCAGGTGTTTTAGACTAAGAAAATTGTCAACAACCTGAAAATGAGCTGCACCTGCGTGGATTAATCATCGTTTGTATTGTAGTATTGTCAGCTTCCTCTTTATCGCTAAGCAGCGTGACCTGACAACAGCAACATAACTGCTGTCGAGTTCCTGTTCAGTGCAAAGTAAGCTTTAAATTAAAGGAACGCAGAAATAACTTGGAGTCTACCACAGTATCTAAATAAATGCACCCATTTAATTTTTTTATGCTTAGCTGTTGAAAGACACATTGATTTACGCATGAATGAAAACGTTATTCTAGTTAAGACTCTGGTTGCTTATGTCTCGAGCATTTTGATTTTGGGAGGGGATTGTTCAAAGATTTTTCTTTCAATTCTAAGTTGTGATGCCCACTTTGACGGCCGTAAGTCATAGCACCAGCAAAGAAGCGGCCAAAATGACATCTATTTGATGCAAATGTAACCGAGGGTTTCAGGATGCTAGCTGATGCGGTAGTTTGGTGTAAATAGAGGACGGGGGCTGTGGCCAGGCAAGTTTATCATTTGCACTCTTAGCAACAGTATTTAAGAAATTCATAGTAAAGTTAATAAATGTTCATATCATAAAACAATTCATTTAGAAGTTCAGACGTTTCATCCAAAAAGAACTCTGGTTAGTGCCCTCATTTAAAGCATGCAAACTTTTATGACCCTGCCTTTTACAAAAAGATCGGAGTAGCGAATCGAGGAAATCGAAAATGTGATGGTTCAAATTCAAACGATGCCCAGAGTATAAACTTTCATAATATCAAAATAAAAATCACAAATTGAGAAAATAATATCCACAATCCTTAATTACCCCTTCTTCTTATGTCTCAAGTCATATGTAAATGTGTAAGCAATGACTTAATTTGTGTTGGTAAGATTGCCTGTATAATAATGCCTCAGATTATTTCCTCTGTCGCTCCCTTAGCAGTACTGCTTTCTTAGATGCAAGCCCACCCCCAGCAGTCAAATGAAACCATTTGATATACACCCACCATCGCTTCAGAGCTCTTCAAAGCTTCTTTATTTAGATGTGTGGCGCTCTTGTCATGCTTTGGTCTTCATTATCCTCAGAGGACCCGTGTACGTTTTTACATCACCCCTAATCAGGAAGAGCAGTCACACGGCATGAAATGATGCATGTAAAAAAAAAAATTGGTCACTGATGATGCTGTGAAGATTTGTTGTTGTGCATACGCTAAACATTTTGTTCCTGTTTCCTTTTTTTAGGGAGACTTTGATTGACAAGCGCATTGAGAATGCTGTCTCCCAGATGCAGTCTGTGATCGAACTGGGCCGAGTCATACGCGACAGGAAGACCCTGCCGGTGAAGGTAAATCATCCACCTTTGCTCCTGTCTAGGTCTAACACACACTTTAACCGTCCAGTATGTTTGACAACTACAGTATGAACACAAATCACTTTTGTAAAAATGAACTATGCTGCCGATTGATCATGTGTCATGTGCTTCAGTACCCGCTGAAGGAGGTGGTCGTCATTCACCAGGATCAAGAAGCTCTGAAAGACATCCAATCGCTGCAGAGATACATTCTGGAAGTAAGAGAAATTACCAGAATTTGCGCTCTAAGACGCACCGGTTTGTAAGCGGTAACACAAAATGTATAAAGATGCCTGTTTTTCAGCACATTGAACCCCAGTTCTGCCTGTGGGGAATAAAGTATTTTCACATACTGGCCACTCTGGACCTCCACTCAAAACTGACTTTTTATACCACGATGTGCTTTGAAGCAAAATAAAGATAATTAATATTAAAAAAAAATGTTTTCAGTATCTGTTAAATAACTTGTAGAATCACTCCAGGTTTCTATGGCGTGTGAGTGACCTGAAGAAAAGCTCTTGCTCGCTTTGGGGGAAATCGTTAAACCTCAAATGTTAGATTTGTGCAATTTTTCTGTGCTTTTTTTCTGGAATAAAATAATTACATATTTTTAATTTAAACGTTTTTAAAAATACATTTAAGTTACTAATGATAACATATGCATTTTAAATTAATAAATGTGTAATAATCACTTTAACATTAATTATGATTCATAACTGTAACAAAAGAAAAAACAATGCTTCAATTGCTTCATGATGTAGTTAATTGCATTTTCCCTCTTTTCTTATCAATCAATTAATCATCTTAAAGATTATATCCACCTCTAGTCACCGAAAGACAATATATTTATCCTTTCACACAACCCCAGATGTCTCTCAGCGCTAACTAACTTGCTATTTTGCAGACAACAGTATAAAAAAGTTGCTCTGCCAGGGAAAGCCAAGTATTACAAAAAACTGCTGTTTAGTGCGAAGCTCCTCCACTGCCTCCATGTAAAGTGTCACACTGAAGAGTGAACATGTATCACACACTGGTTTTTTCTGCTCTTCTTTCTTCTCTCTGCCTCATTTCTGCAAGGGGAAGCGTACACCCTGCCCTAGTAGCCGAGTGTTCAACAAGTACACATGCACGCGCACAGCACAGTCGTCTGTATTAGAATTACTCCTTCACGGTAATGTTTCAAAAACTCTTATTGTAGACATTTAAGTAATCCGATCACTTCTTCCTGGGGAGAGAAACATTGGGGTCTGTACTTCAGATGATGCAGTGGTGCAAACGTCCTACCTTTTGGCTCTCCACTGGCATCTGAATGAAATTTGAAGCGGCATATAACGAGACCACCCAAACTGCAGCTAGTCTTAACTTCACGCTGAGATTAGAGTTCATCAGCAAGTCATATGCATGAGGGGCCTGTCTCAACAGCTTTGCAGCACAATTGAGAGGAGAGACCCTGACAGGATGCATGACCAATAGTAGCCTAATCAATATCAATATCACTTACTGTGATATTGACCGAGAAGGACGGCAGGCTTGCCATACTCACTGGGTGGAAGACTTAAATGATGGACTGGCTTAGTGACTGCTTGACTTCACGCGGCACTTGCTGTCTGACAGCATTACATTCCGTGTTCGCTTTTTTGATTTGCAGCTTAAGCTGTTTACCCTTGTATGCATTGTGCCGCCACATTGTCTCGCATTACGCGCCATTTATTTATTTATTTATGCCACGCCTGAAAAGCCTTAGACTAGTTTGCGCTCTGTTTACGCATAGAAGAAACACTTGGCATGCAATTTGCGACCAAAAACGGTGCGCATTGGCACAAAATGACCACGCCCCCATTTGACTTATTTACACCAGTTTAAAGTACTGCTTACATCAAGTACACCACAATAGCACACATGAGACCAATTGTTCCCGCAAGGGTGAATCAGTCGTGGCATTATTGGTCCTTCTGTATTCAGCGTGACACCACGCAAGGGACCTACAAGATGTTGCCCTGCAGATAAGAAGCTCTTATTGCAGAAAGGCGGAGACCTGGGCGGTGTGGGAGAGGGAGTTGTTGACCAGAAGACTTGCGTTTGGACATTATGTGCAGTTATTGAGAGAAATTCACAAAAAAATATCTAAAAGGCTGCAGAAATTTTGGACTGCGAGTGTAAACTTGGCTTTAGACTGGACTAGACTTCATTTTTGAGCTCCTAAGTTAGAAGTTGCTGTGTTGGAAGATGTCTTTTAAGTCTTTTTGCAGTGCTGTTTTCCATGAAGTCTAGTTTGAATTCTGCTTCAGCTTTCTCCACAAATTTCTGCATTCCTCTTTCATTTTTGTTAAATTATGTTGTGCTGATATTTTGTAAGCAAAAAAAATCACGGTACAATTTGTTTTTAGCCACATTTCTGACACCCTGATCTGGCTTTCATAAGTTCTGGCTTGTAAATAGTGAGATGTTGTTACAGTCAGACGTCATATACAGTACATCCCTGCTTTTTGCATGGATCACCAAGGTATACCAAAAATACCCTAAAATGCGAGTGATGGTTGCCCATAAAAATGACATTTTTGACACATCCTGGCCCTCCTGCTCGCTTGATGTTGACGTCCTCCGATTTCGGATGAACACTTTTCTTATCAATTGCCGTTGTTCACCTGCGACTCAATCCAGGTTTGAACCTCAATGAAGGGTCATGTGGATGATTGATTGAGAGATTCACAGCGCACAACAATCGTGCGTTCAAGGACCGCTGAACAAGGTGTGAAATCGCCTGACAAAAACACGAGTGAAGCATGAAGACAAACATGTAAAAAATTGTGGCCTTCTAACAGTGGTGTACATTTTTACTTGTATAGTCGCACATTTGTAAGTTATTACTGACTTAGGTGTGATTTCTGCAAAAACCATGAAACATGTAATTAAATAAAATATTGCATGATATATTTTTAATAAAAAATATGGTACTCTGAATGTGTGGGAATCTACTGTAACTCAGTAATAAACAATACTTAATTTTCTTCCTGTCACTCACAGGCAACAGTGACATGGGGAGATGTCGCCGTGACACACAGACCTGCTGGGGAAAGGCGTTTTAAAGCTTGTTGGCAAAAAATAATAATTCCATAATATAAAAATATAATATAGATTTCTAATCCATATAATATAATATAATTCCAATTTTAAGATCAACGAAGCCAGTCATTGAACAATGTCCAATGGCAAATTGCTAATTTATGAGTTTTCTGACAAAAGCCAGTGGAGCAGCACCGTACTGGACTGTGCATGTCGGGCCTCCTTGTGCATGTTGGTATCTCATGCCATCCTCATAGAGTCTGTTTCTAACAGTATGTACAGCAAGTGCTCCACCTGTTCCACAAATGTCCCTCCTACTGCCACCTCCACCTCTGTTGGTGTACTGGCCTGTGTCCTGCTATCTCCTCCTCACTCGTGACACTATACAGTGAGAGGCAGACAACCTTTTGTCCTAAGTGCATATTGATGTTCCGATTAAAACTATGCAGGCAATTAAGTACTCCAGAGTCTCTCCTTTTCTCCTCCTATAGGAGCTCAACGTGCGGCAGCTGACAATATCGACGAACAAAGACAAGTACGGCATCCGCCTGAGAGCCGAGCCAGATCACATGGTGCTGGGCAAGAGACTGAAGGGAGCATTCAAAGCTGTCACCGCGTCAATCAAGGAGCTCAGCAGTGAAAAGCTGGAGGTCTTCCAGAAGAAAGGTACTGCATTTTTAATCCACTTAAGCTGTCTGACTTTTTATCCAGATTTCAGAGAGACATCACAGGTAAGAGTGATAATTTCCCCCGCCGCTCTGTCGGCAGTGCTCTCATGTGCGCGTCCTGAGTCCACACGTTTTTCACCACTAAAGGAGGTGCCCTGATGTCTCTGACAATGAAAGTGTCTTTATTACGAGCCAGCATTTCAACCCAATGACTGAACAGTGTGAACTATTAATCTGTCAATCATCATCATCATACAGCATGTAAAATATGTTAGACGACTTGATTTAGAGTTTATGGCAACCCTAAGAAGGCAACATGCATTTCAGAATATATGATTATCTTCTTCTTCTTCTTTTTCTTCTAGGCGTATCTCTGCTTATCTATAACCTCATCAAATTACTACACAATTGTGGTGCATCAAAACATGATTGGGGTATCTTGTTGCCTGATGAGATTATATTACAGTTTAGAAGAAATTCATGCAATACAATTTTTCTGCCAAAATGAAGGAACAAATAAATTTAGAAGGAACTAGCTGAAGTGCATTATTGACACATTATTTCCAGGCTTTTGCAAGTCACATCCGGGCCTTGGGTTTGACACATCATCTGAAGAAACTACAGTGGAGCACATTTAAGTCGCTCCCGGTTATGTAAACACGATCAAAACAAGCATGGTGGTGCCCAAGTGCTGCATGAAACCTACATGAAAATGATGGCACTTGATTTTCTTCCTTGGACTTTTTGATAATCAAAAATAGAAATGCCTACTTTGTTGACATTTAAAAACAAATGTCACAGCCTAAGTTATATATTTTTTAGTACAGTTGTACTTAGCAATGTCTGTGGGTCGATCACAGCTTTTGTCTTGACTCAGTGAGAGAGAATTAATCAGACGTGATTTAATTCCACCTGTTCATTCATTCATTTTTAATTCAACCTGAAGTATTGGTTGCAGTATTGGTTATTGTGTCTAGTAAATTTATTCTACAAGCTATGTACGGACTACTTTAAAGTATGTCAGATTATTTTCTCTTGTGTTGTCCCTTTGCTGAAATGTGATGTCTTCTCCCTTTTGTGGGATGCTGTAACTAGCTAACCATTTTCTGTCTGGATCAAAGCAGCACAAGGTGTTTTGTAGCTCCAGTAAGACAAGGAAAGAGGCGAGCAGAGCCACAAAGTCTCGTGGGAAGTAAGCTGCCAAGGTCATCTTGACTGTGAGAACTTAGCATTTCCAAGCACCCGGTGGGGTGTTTAGTAGTCCATCCTGGTGGACCGGGGGGAAAGAGTAGCTGATGGATAGTCATGCGAATGAAGAAAGTGTGCACAGTGGCTCTGAGTGACACGTCATTGATCACGATGTGTTTGAGTGAAGAAAAGCCCATTTTAGGACACTGAATATTTCAGTAAGGCTTACAGGAAACCTGTGTTGCTCAACGAGTGCTCGGTTACTGCATCTTTGTTGCAGACCCCTAGAAAAAAAGTAAGCACTCACATTCAGTTTGGAGCTGGCGTGTGACATCTTATTCAGGTCTGTCAATCCGGCCGGAAACCTCACTCGGTTGTTTCATCTTTTTTCTCGCCTACCTTTTGATCCTGACATTTAGACTGGGCGTACTAAAGAGGTGAATGGTGCAGGAGATCAGAAAAGAGGAAGAGGATTCAGGAAATCAAAGTGTGGAGATGAAGGATTAGACGGATGTGGAGTGACTCCCCCAACCTCTCCTGCAACCCTCGCCTCAAGGAGTGTAGAAGTGGAGAGGAGGACGTGGTCATGTTTTTTTTTAGCAAGAACATAGAGGTGATTAATTGCTGCCAGTGGCAAACTTTCTGACGTTAACCCGAAGAGATATGTTCAACCTTTTTGTTGGATGGCGCTTGGAAGCATATCCTTTAATAAATCCAGGTGATCTCTTCTGTTTGAGGATTACGTTCCGAGACCACCTGCGAATGGCACAAAACAGCGAGTAATTGAGAGGCCCATAAAAGTTTCCATTTTTGACACTCTAATGTCAATATGTTTGAGCTTGACATTAATAGCCTCCAGCCGCATTTACACATGCACGCATTTTGTCCCCACAGCGGCACGTAATTGTGTGTACCAATGAGTAAAGCGGTTGTGAAGAATGTGTGAACTCTGCGGGGCTGCATGCCATTGTGCAAAGAAACTTTTGAAATGTTCAAAATTTGTGACATGCAAAATTTCCATCAACGCTTCGCAGTCTATGCCTAAACAATGCAGAACGCACACGAGTGGGTTATCTTTTCCACCACTTCTCGGAGCAAGTCGGGGGAATTGTCAAGTCATTTCTGTAGCCTCTTGGATCTTCTGTTAAGTTTCTGTTAAGTGATCGTCGAAATGCACAAAGCGTTGTCTTGTAGTCAGCAATTCCCTCTCCTACACTGTCCATGCCTCCTTTTTTCTAGTTTTGTTCATTTCTTGTCTTTCCGCATTCTCTTTAAGTGTGAGATGATGATATTGACTTAGCTCCTTCTCTGAAGTTCAAGGTCTTGTTGGTCCCTTGCAAATAGAGGAATTAATGAATTTAGGGGTGATGCCTGCTGTTGCGGGACCAAATAATGCCAGGAAGGCAGAAGCGTTGGGGACTATGCGGGAAGAATGCGCGTTGCATGTACTAGATGTAAACAGTTCTTGACAAGGTGGTAATAAGTTAAGTAGAAGCATGCTCATTTTGTGCCAGTGTCACAAATTGCATGCGTAATTTATGCACAAACGCAACGTCAACTGTGTGCAAACCAGTCTTGATGATTTTTTTTGGCGTGCCATAAATAAATTAATGATATACAATGCTGCGACAAGTTGTGGGACAATGCGGAGGCAAAATGCATGCAAGTGTAAACATGGCTTTACTCATGAATCCAAACACAAACTCACTCATGACGCAACCAGAAATAACACAAGTGACACCTGCGAAACACACAAAGCAACTGCATCACACAGGTATTGAAAAAGAAATAGCTTACAAACTAGCATACATGCAAAATTACAAACAAATTATAAAACATTACTAGCTTTTATAGCCCGCAAGACATGCTGGATAACCTACTGTTAGAAGTGTGCATGTGGGCTTGCCAGCATGCCTTGGGGGTTGTATATTAGAACTATTACATGTATATGCGTTTACACTGTGTATTCCCCACTCTTTCAATGTAGTTCCTTATTCTGACAATATATCAATTATTACCACATATTTATAAATTATCAGCAGTGTAGAGTAAATCTCTAGGGCCTAATTATGGAGATTACAAGCACGTAGGGGTGGGATTTCTCACAAATAAGTATGTGTTGTAAGTATGTTTTGATCATAAATTTGCAAATTAGCACGGTCATGAACTCTGAATTGCGATTATGTGGGGGATCCACTATATGATTCAACCAATATTGTTCATATTGATGTCGTTTTTTTAGGCTCTGGAAATTTTAACATAACATAATCAACATTTAACTTTTTTTTTTTTTGCGAGTGCAATCTGAGATGAATGTAATCACTAGCAAACAGCCGAGATATTGAGCTGCTGTTGTGTTACTGCAGCCTTCATAATTGGCTCCGGAGCACTTTCAATGGTGCTTGAATGGGAATATCCCACCAAAAGGGAAAGTCCTCGCCTTTGTGAGCTGTTCTGTGAATGTAGAGTCATTATAGTTTGAGTTACTTTCTTGCTGCCCCAACACACAGATGTGTGTGTGTGTGGACTATACAGATTTGTAATACAGAAGTTCAGCTGGATACTGCTGGCTGCTGATGGCATACATATCCTATGAGACATACTGTAAATTGACATATGCTGTGTTTTAAATGCAGGGACTATCGTGGTGGACGGCCATGAGCTTCACGAGGAGGACCTGAGGCTGATGTACACTTTCAACCAGAGCGGTGACTCAGCTGCGCAGTACGAAGCCCACTCTGACTCACAGGTGAAGTGTAATACGGTTTGAACACGACTTACATGAACCTTCAAACCCTTAGAACTATTACTTCAACGATTGCAATTGTCAGGCACTTTACTGTACTGTGTTGCAGGTGCTTGGACCATTCAAGTGTAAGTTTAAAGTAGGTTTGAATGATCTCACACCAGGCACAATAATAACAGTAAGAATAATCATCATCATCATCATAATAACATGCGGTACTGTAGTGGCTGCATTCTGCCTTAAACAAAACTCAACTCACGGGACAATACACAAGATTGGGTCTACAGCAGGGGTCCCAAACTCTACTTGGCTCGGGGCCGCAGCAGGAAGAGTCTGGCTGAAGCTGGGCCACAGCCTCAATGCACGTTTCGCGCGCAATTTAAATTAAAAACCTTTTTTAAAAATCCAATCTTGTCAAACTTCTTTTTCATTTAAGAAGATAAGCATACCCGCGACCCTAATGAGGATAAGCGGCATAGAAAATGAATGAATGAATGAAAGGTAAACAAGGACACTGGTGTAAAGAAGTTGTGTGCAAAACTACTACTAATATTCTCTAAATTATCCATTTTTTAACTCATTAAAAATGGTTTCTTTGCTTGCATCAAGCCCGGTCGATGTCACGCCCCTGAGAGCCATATACCCCACTGTGATTGGTAGGTTTGTCAGCTCCGCACACAACTCTGTAAAAAGTGCCATACATATAAAACTCAAGGACCGCACTAACATTAAACTTTCATAACGTAAGTTTGAGACCACTGACCTATAGGAACGAGGCGAGATGAGATTTTGACATAATTTTTCTGAAAATACCATGAAAAAAAATCCTTGGACAAACATTCATTTTCTATTCCAGTTATCCTCATTAGGATCACGGCTATGCTGGAGCCATACCAGTTGGCTTTAGACGAGTGGCGGGGTAAACCCTGGACTGGTCGCCGGTCAATCACAAGCCACATATTGTAAAAAATAAAAAATAAATAAAAAATTCACAAGAGTCGCCAATTAACCTAACATGCATGTTTTTGGAGAAATCCCACACGGGTAGAACAACTCCACACAGGGATGCCCAATGGAGATTCGAACCCAGGTCTTCCAGATCTCCTGACTGTGTGGCCAACGAGCTAACCAGTCGACCACCATGCGGCTCCTTGGACAAACAGACCTACTTTATTTCATTGACGAGATTGCACGTAGGTGCATTTTTAAATGTTCATTAACAACGTCACAAAACAATGCAGTGGCATTGTTATTTTGAATTATATACAATTTATATAGTTATTCATTTAAATATGTTGTTATAGAACTACTCATTCTGGTTGGATTTCGGTGACAAAGAATGTAGCTCTGGTTAGTTGCTGGGGCTACTTAAGTAAAGAGTTTGGCTTTTTGCATGACAAACATGACTCCCCGAAAAAATCAGACTTCACAAATGGCTCAGCTTTACGTTTCTTCTTCTGTCGTATTAATGTGCGCTGTGGACTGTCCATTGTTGTGTATGTGATTGACATGTGACGCATTGTTGCCATCTTGTTTACATATGTGTTCAACATCCATCAGAAATATGACTTTTAAGGCAAAATGACACAATCCTTTATCTTCATTCTCACACATAACAAGGGAAAATGAGAAATGTTATGTGAATATGTAACTGATTTTTCCCTAATAACCACCAAGAGACATGAGCATTTCATTTTCCGATTGGCATAGCAGGTGTGGCGCGATTATTCCACAAAGCATCACTGATGTTTTTCGTATTTTACAGTCATTGTTAGACAAATGGGGGACATTCGAAATGCTACTGACACAGAAATCATGGTGCACACATACAAGTGCACGACCACCTCTCTTTTGCACCTCACAGTAAGATTGCGTCGGAACGAGAACAAATAGCTGTATAGCGTGTCCACGTCTGACACTCTTCTCTCTCGCACACCAACCTCCTTACCAGGAGTGCAATGCAGGAAATCATTTCTCAGCTAAGTAGAAACCAGCACGTCTGGCTTTCCCAAAGGCCATCACTAATCAGTGCTCCACCGAGCGTATATATACACACACAGACAGCGCGCGACTGCACCTTAATACCAGTTTACAGAGCGGCCTTTTTAATTTGCTGCTGTTCTCTCGCTCTCTTTCCCTCTCCATCTCCCATCTGTCTATCGTGCTCCTGGCTTCGTGTTGCCTTCACCCTCCATCATCTCTTTCCATACCCTTGCTGCCGTTACACACTCCAGTCTCTTTCACACAGACATAGGGAACCTATGGCTCGGGAGCCGGATGTGGCCCTTTTGTTGGCCACATGACTCTCAGACGTTAAACACCATAACATTTATTTGTTTTATTTTCGTTTTTTCTTAAAATATATGTAACATTTTGCTTTACAACAGGGGTGTTCAAAGTGCGGTCCGAGTGATTTATTGGCCTGGAACACATTCTAAAAATACAATTTTAACAATTTAAGGAAACAGCAAAAACTGATAAATGAGCAGTGATTTTACAAAAAATAAAGTCGAAATATTAGAGTAATCTAATCAAAAAAAGTTGGGTTTTTTTGTTAAATTTTTGGAAAATTAGGTTGTGGAAAATGTTGTAGAAAAAGTCAATTTTACAGGAATAAAGTCGTAAATATGAGAAGTTGCAAAATTTGGAAATAAAAAAAAAAACAACAGAAATGTCAAAAGAATGCTGTAATTTTACAGTTGGAAAGTCAAAATATTAAGACAAAAATTCACAATTTTACAAGAATAAACTGTATAATAATAAATAAATTAATAGTAATAGACTCACATGCGCGCACACACACATGACCCGAAGGGATGCAGGCGTGACAGATACTTGCGCAAAAAAGTGTGAAAACAGTCGGGCAAGTCAGTCTTTCACTGATTTTGAAAACAGGATTTCAAAAGAAAAGATTAAATATAACTTTTTTTTTTTTTTTGGCTTAAAAGTCTACTGCTCTCTCTTCGTCTCAACAGGTGCTGGTGCTGTTGGATGTCAGTCCAGACCAGTCCATGGTGGATGAGGGCGTGGCCAGGGAGGTCATCAACCGTGTTCAGAAACTACGTAAGAAGGTGAGGCGCTTTATTGGAGGAGCACACCTCCCCCTGGAAGCTGACACACACTTAACACACTAATTGAATGTTGCCATCTGCCGCCTAATGAATAGCTTGAGGTTGAGTTATTCATACGACCAGAACTTTCTACCTTTACAGGGATAATTCCCTTTTGACTGACATTGTCACGTTTGACAGTGAAAGAGGTATATAAACTGTACAGTAACTGTACAGTTTGTAAAAATGAATTTGTACGTACAGTGGAAGCTTGGTTAGCGTCATTAATTCATTCCAGAAGAATGAAATAAATGATAAAATAGCTAAAATAAAATAAACTAAAATAACTAAGAACCACTGCCTTAATTGAAGACGTGATTCTTCCCAAAGCCACAGTGTGGCAGCGAGATCAACGTGGACCCCACCTTCCTGTTTTGCCACGAGTTGGCTCGGATTCAATAGTGTTTGTCACCTCAATACTCTGAAATGGATCCAGCAAAATTTGCACGCACCAGCATTTCATAAAGGTGAGAAACACCACTGAATTCAAGAAAAGGTTCATGGCAAAGCAGGAAGGTGGTGTCTGTGTTGATCAGTCACATATTCCGTGAAGGGAAAGGTAACCTTTAAACGTTCATTCAACTCTCATTCCTCATTTACAAGCTGCCTGAACCTCCCCTGAAGCCCGGTGGTGCCTTCCAAGGAGTTCCCTCGCACACTAAAAACTGATATTACTGCCGTACTTTCCAATGTAATGTTTAAGCCGCTACTTTTTTCTTAAATTTGGAAGCCTGCGTCTTATACGGCGGTAATATGTGGTCATATTCTAATCTAACCAGTTAGCATGTTGGCCACACTGGAGATTGGGAAGGTCTGGGTTTGAGTCTCCGTTGGGCATCTCTGTATGGTGTTTGCATGTTCTCCCCATGCATGTGTTGTTTTTACCCCGGTTGGCCGTTTCCTCCCTCATTCCAAAAACACGCATGTTAGGTTAAATGGCAACACTAAATTGTCCATTGTTGTGGATGTGAGTGTGAATGTTTGTTTGTCTATATGTGCCCTGCGATTGGCTGGGAACCAGGTCAGGGTGTACCCCGCCTCTCGCCCGAAGTCAGCTGGGATAGACTCCAGCTTACCCATGAAACCCCAGTGAGGATAAGCGACAGAGAAAATGGAAGGATGTTCTAATGTTGTGACATCTTGTATACTTGACTCGTTTAGAAAGTGTCGCTCACGAGTCAGTGAGTAAGATAGGGAAAGGGAATATTGTAAGAAGTAGAATTGAAATCCAAAAGAACTTATGATGCAAAATGAAGGTGTGTGTAACAATGAAGTGTTACAGTAATTGTATGGTAAATCAGAAATTAACATTGAAAACCTACACAGATAAACCAGATGATTAAAATTGTAAAAACTTTCAAATTGTTGGATTGCAGGATAGAATAGCACTTCATTTCCCAGAATACCTTGCTTTATCCAAGTATTTTCAATGGCTGCCCAGCTATCTGGGCATAGCAGCTTCCTCTGCACCTTTTGAGAGGATCTTTAGTGTTGCAGGAAAGCTATTCAGACCAGAATGATGCCGCCTCAATGACAAACATTGACATGACTGATATGAGATGGGAATGAATTTCTCTGAATTCCACTTCCTGTAATTTAAATTAAAATTCAATTCAGCATCATGTGTGGTGGAGTCAATTCAGATTCAGTTCTACATACGCGATGTCCACACGATTGGTGGAGAAGGCTCTATTAGCAAATCTAAACATTAACAGCAACAATTGAGTCTACTTCTACGTTTGAGTCTGTCAAAACAGGAAGTCTTCCATTTTAGGAAGTCTACTTCCTGCTTCCCAACAAAGCAAAGGATGATGGGAAACAGTTAACATAGATATGAATTATTCTCTACTCCTATCGGTAAAGAAAACGATTTGTAGAATATATAGATTTATAGAATACCAAAATGAGTTCAATTAATCACTGATTTGTTGATTAATTCTTGTAGCTCTAATGATACACATCTACTTACTAAGTCTGGAAAAAGTACGGAATTCTGAAACCCTCAGTATTAAGCACTCTGTCAGTAATGTCCCATTGATGAGTGCAGTCACCGCAGGAAGTACTGTATGGAAGCCAAAAGTAAAAAAAGAGGAACTCTCAATGCCAATACGTGTGAGTCTATATTATATTATATTATATTATGTTATGTCTTATTTTCTTTTATTTTGTCCACTATATTGGGTAATATGAGTGCAACATTGACTACGGGGTGTTACTTTATGTCGAGAGGGCTCTAATAATTGAATAAAACCTATTTAGTAGGTTGTAAGCAGGTTTTCCATGCACAAACGACAACAATACTGTATTTCATTTTTAAAAATCATACTTTGCTGAAATTCACCAATTACACTTCAACCATTAAACCACAATAAATAAGGGGTTATGGTAACAGTTAACCATGACAGTTTACTGTTCTGACAGCGGTATATAAAGGCTGTACATTTTACCTGTATTATCCAATAAACTAAAATAATTTTCGAACCCAAAATCCGCAAATGTGCAGGGTCGTGAATTCCGATTTGCGAATGTGCGGGCATTCACCTTATACATGAATTAGAACTTTTTTTTAATTTTTATAGCTTTTTACCAAAATGTCTATTTGAGTATGTGTGTCATGAATTCTTCAAACTTCAAAAAGAGTAAACACGATCACTGAGAAGTAAACACACTAAATTGGTTGCATAATTAGAGCAAATATTCACTTTCAAGCCTACAATTCCCATTCATCATAAACTTGTTTTTTTTTTCCCCTCCTTTGATACGCCCCTCACACACACACACTCAACTTCATTTTTATGGCTCTCATGCTAATTTGATCGGTTGCGGAATCTTTCCATAGCCGTGTCACAGTTAGACGTTTTTCTCTCCATCATAAGGCAGGATTAATGGCAGCTTAATTACAGTCTGGCCCCTTTCAGATTCTAGCACTGGAGCTTTGAAGTGCTCTGCAAAGTAAAGACGGATTAGCCAGCAGCCTCTTGTTTTTTTCAAGAAACAAACAAGTCTTTTTTTTCCATCTGCGCAGTAGTAGTAGTGGCGGCAGCGGCGGCGTTGTTGGCTGGATCCCGGCCAGGCTGCATTCCAACTCTTAATGCAAATCCCGATTGGTGAGGAATTTTCCACCGCAGGGATGGGAATTAATTACAAGTGTTCATGGACATGTTGGTTAGTACTGCGGTCTATTTGTGTGCGTGTATAGTGTTGTTGGGAGCTTATGCAAGGTTGAGAAGCAGGTCAAGCCATTCTTCCTCAGGATCTTCACTGCTAAGTGGAGTTGTGCCTGTTTTTAACTGTCCACACGTGCACACATACACACACAATCAAGTGGTAGCCCCCATCAGCAGAGGGTCAGTGCCTTGACTTGGCAGCAAAAGCCCATAAAGCTTCCTCCATTGATTGAATGCTCCCCTGTTTCTAACTTTATTCCTCTGCCCTTGAGCCAAATACCGCAAATGCAGTGTGTGTGTGTGTGTGTTCGAATCATGAAATTGCATCCGTCCGCACATCTGGAGTGTGGCAGAGTAGGATGAAATCAATGTTTTTCAGCGTGTCAAGGTTCATCCAGTAAATAAAGACAAATCTACACAACAATTCTCACACTTGATTTTTCCTTCCAATCCCACTGTCACGTCCTCCTGTCATATTAATCCCATTCTCCTTACCTTCCTTCCTGCAGGTAACCGCTTCTTCCAGATTTACTTCATTTTGTAATCAGAAACCACACTTACGAAACACTAAAGCAGGTGAGTGTTGTTTGAAGAGCGGCCTAATTTGCTGTTTCGTCTCTCACCCAGGGCCACTTGGTGCCATCTGACGAGATAACGGTGTACTACCGCTGTCAGCCAGAGGGGGAGTACTTGGACTCTGTGATCAAGGCTCACACCGACTTTATTCTGGCAACGACGAAGGCTCCCCTCATGAGCTACCCGGTGCCAAAGGATGCTGGCATCATCATCGAAGAGAAGACGCAGGTATGAGTGCAAGTGTCACTTCAAAGCCGAAAAAATTCTGGAATAATATGCCTCAAAAGTCCAACCATCATCATGTTTAATTTATTTTTTGTGATGCCACCACACAAGAGACTAACAATCATGGCAAGCAGGAAAAGTGTGATGCTAATCATAAATTAGACACTAAACATACAATAGGACGTTTAATCATTTTTGGAAATATGCAATGATAGCCATAGAACAGAAAATGAACTGTATGAGCCATACAAGTAATTAACTAAATCAGTTTCACATAATTATTTGCAAATAAATACACGGGGTATGCATACACTACACTAGTCGTTCCCAAACTTTTTAGAGTCGCGTACAAATTCAAACTGGGTTCAAATAGAGCATCATTTTTGTCCACTCAAGATGGCTATGCTTTAACTCTGCATATGAATTTCATACCAAATTGCAGGGCAAAGTTTACAGGTTACAGAATCTCCCTTTACAGGGTTTCACCGCTGTGCCCAGCGGAGATTAGAACACCAATATAAATGAAATTTTTAAGATTAAATAGTATTAATGCACAAAATCAAACTTACTTATTTGTCCATATGATGTACAGTGAACAATTTAAGTCCCTGTCTCCTTTACGCTTCTCCTTGTGCCGTGAGGCGTTCTGGTGCACTCGTAATTGTGAGTGCTATAAATTGTTTTCATTTTTTTGCAC
Source organism: Oostethus manadensis (assembly GCA_024372805.1). NCBI lineage: Eukaryota > Metazoa > Chordata > Actinopteri > Syngnathiformes > Syngnathidae > Oostethus > Oostethus manadensis. Next base: position 1,053,841 of record QODF01000279.1, read on the forward strand.
GTACCGCAATTACAATTGGCGTACCCCTCAGGGTGCGCATACCCCACTTTGGGAACCTAGGCACAACACTATTCAGAAGTCCAGCAGTACCAATAAAAGATGACAGTATCAAGCAGTATATTGGAGATACTACTGAATCCACTTTTTATTGTTTTGAAATCACAATAACGAGTCATTGTGTTACTATTGGAGGTTCCACTGTATTACCACAAAGACATGTAAGTGTGACAATATATTTAATTGAATATGTCCTTTTTCCTTCCTCCTGCTCGACCATGTTTGGTGCAGCTGAAGGGCTCAGACTTGGAGCTAACGATTGTAAAGGGATCTTCAGCGCTCCGGGCTCCTTTAAACGGTCCAGCTTGTGCATTCGTCAACCTCAGAGTGACGGTGAAGGGCAATGAACAAGGTATATAACATTGAAAAAACGCTAAACTTGCCTGTTGATTATACAGAACATTGTATTAAATAACAATATATTTGTTTACCATGTGCAGTAGACTCCCATTTTTAAAGTGGGTTACTTTCAGAGACATAAACAAAATAGTTACGCTTAATAGAAACTCTTACACACTATATATGCTAAACAATAGCATTTATACATTGCGGGATAACCTGGTTAGTGTGTGCATGGGCTTCCAAGCGTGCCCGGCAGGTTACAGGTTAGTATAAAGGAGTATTGTTTTGCATGTATTTCAACACTTGCATAGTCCAGGTGGTACAGTTATTACATTGTGTGTTTATTGTGTTATTTTTGGTTGCACAGTGAGTGCAGTGGGCATTTGAGTTGATACCTCTTGTTGGTGTGTAATGTGTGCGTAAGGATGTAAATATCAATAAAATGAGTACTGGGGGGTTGTCCCACAAATTGAAAAGATTTTTAATAAAAAATCTGCAACTATGTGGGGTCGCAAATGCTTAATCAAGAACATTAGTTGGATCCACTGTATAGTGGTCCCTCACTACATCACAGTAGAAACATCACTCCCTCATGCTATTGTTTTTAAGTAAATAAAAACAAAGAATTCCACACACAATGGGGGGTTCCCCCCATTGTGTGTGGAAGTGGTACCTTTTTGGCATTTTAGTTTGTCCTTCTTCCCCACTGGATTTCAAACCCATTCTTAAGGTTAGAATAAATCAATTGGAGGCTGTAATTAGCATGCTTGTGTCCCTGCAGTGATCCTGTAGTCTGTGCACAAGAGTTGCACAATTTGGTGTTAGTCGGGATTGGATGATAGATTCACATCAATGATATGATATCATGATATCAACCCACATTACGTTCGAGATACGAGGGCAATGAACTTTCCAATTGCTAACGTTATCTTATCGCTTATCATCTCTACTATATCAGGTAATGAGTGTAACGATGACCGTAGGGGTGTTATTTCATGTCTACGGGGCTCTTACAATGTTACATAACATTTTAGGAAGTTTATTACCAGGTTTTCAATGTTGAGATTAAGTACAAAAATATCCAAATTTATTAATATCAAATCCTACTTTTCCGAAATGTACTTATCGTGGCCGAGTCTGGAACCAATTACCCCGCAATAACTGAGGGACAACAGTACACCCTATAAGACTGCTTTCCTGTTCAGAAGGGGTGGTGCTGCTGGAGAACCCCAAAGGTGATAACAGTCTGGATATGGACAAGCTGAAGAGAGTGTGCAGCAATATCTTTGGAACCAACAATGCTAAGCTTAAGCTCTTTAACGATGGCAAAGGTGAGCAATTTGTACTTTTTTTGAGCGAAAATGTGCCTCACCTGTCACACCATTCCACATTTAAACATAAACCACAATCACTTGTACATACATGCCTAATGTGCAGCACTTATTTTCTCTCCACAGAGTTGACCAATAAAACAGACCTGAAGAGCCTGAGCGGCAAAACCCTGTTAATGACGACAGATTCCTCCTTGCCCGGCCCTGCCTCCACCACCAGCACCCTCTTGTGTCCTTACGTGAACCTGGTGCTCTGCAAAGCACGGCCAGCTGGTCAGCGAACACAAAAAAACACAAACACAGTCAAGTTAAAGCAGTAGTCCCACTTGTGACAATTATTTTGCAAGCCAATAAGAAAAACAAGGTGTGGGCAACTAATGGTTCCCAGGCTGCACTTTGCACACGCCTACTTTTGCACGTGTTAAAAAGACCTCAGCATACCGCACTCATTTCTTCCACCATCAAAGAATTGGATGGGTTGCTTTTTCTTTGGCTTTCGGCACTCATTAAAAAAAAAGGCTCTTTAGAGAAGTGAAGAAAAATATACGCAGCAGATTAACAATTTCTTGTTGTATTGTTCCCACATCTTTTAATAATGGTGACCGTTTAACCCTGGAACAGATTATTTCTGTTTTCATTGTTTCTAATGGAGACAAACTGTTACTTTATAGTGCCTCCTTTTGGTAAGCTAGATCGATGTCCTCATTTGTAGACTCATTAGTAAAGTGTGTCTCTGTCCTGGCCTCTTCCAGAGTGCCAAACAGGAGAAGTGGGCACCCTGCTGCTGGTCAACCCAGTGGGCCAGAACGGGCTTGACTACTCGAGCATGCTGTCGGAGGTCGCCAAGGTTTTTGGCCTCCGTGGTAGACGGCTCAGACTCTACCTGGATCAGGAGCTCAGTCAGGGTGAGATGCGAAAATAACAGCTTTTTGCTATCTAGTTCTGTCGTAGGTTTAGAAGTTTCATCTGTTCAGGAGTAATTGAGTTGCTCTGTGGTCACACGTGACACTTAGAATCAGTCTCGATAGATTAGCATTAGGGGTGTAACGGTATGCAGTAGTCACAGTTATGAACATTGCTTTTTTTTTTTTGTTTTTTTTGCACCGAGAACTTGCAAAACACAACTTCAATGATTTAAAAATACCTGCAAATTACTAGGAGGTAATTCTGCAGTTATTAACATTCTCAAATGTTGGGGGGAAAAAATAAATGATATATAATATCGTTCACAACATAATTTTAATAATAGAATGTGTGCTAAGTTATTATTATAATGGTGACGATAAATATTATTACTGCCTTAGTACCGTACCCAACGTTCCATACCAAAAAGTCTGATTACAAATACATGTACTGCGACACCCCTAATCAGTACGATCTCCTTCTTAATGGAGCATTCTCACCTGAGCTCTGCTGGCTTATGGATACAATTACGATTAATTACGAATATTGACCATGTCACTCATGTCCCTGTTTTCTTTCAGAGGTGCCAGCAGATTCGCCAGTAAAATCACTGGACACCAAAACTCTCTTTGTGCGAGTTCTTTCAACCACGGCGGAATCGTAGAACCCCCTCCAAACAAAGACACCTCACGAGTTACTCACACACATTCATCATTGTTACCACACGATTTTTTAAATCAAAGAATTCAATTGATCGTGTCTGTAAATCCACTTGCCATTTTTAAGACTTCTAAAAAAGCGCAAAGTCAAAGATCTTTGTGTTTTTTTTCGCTGCATTAACTAAACAAAGTGGAGGTAGGTGAGGCTGCAGAGTCATTATGGCCGTGGTAATCAGGGAAAAACAATTTGTCCCATTGTGCTGACACACACACACACACACACACACACACACACACACTGTTAGTATTTAACAGATAAACCTTTCATTGCTTTCTAAATCCTCATTTGAAAGTTGAAATGACATTTTTGGGCCGCTGAGCTTTTGGGGCAAACCTCAATGGAATACGCTGCTTTCACTGACAATTGGAATAAATCAATGGTGATGGAAAATGTGCTGTTTTTTTAAAATGATTATTAATTCCCGTTCCATGTTTTCTTTCAAGCTTGTTCAAGGAGAGCACTTCTGGTCCAACAGTTTAACCTCATTTGATCTTGTAGTTGATCTGCTCTCCTCAAGACACTTTTGTTCCCATTTTCTTTCATTGCAAGGTCAGCCATTAAAGGCAACAAAGGGGATTAAAGTGGTGGTAATGAGGTAGCACAGAAAAGATGAAACATCCCACACACGGACACAACTACCACAACCACCTACGTGCAACACAACATTAAGACTTAGTGCAGCTATTAAAAGCACTTAAATGCCTAGAAAAATATTACACAGCTTAGATATTCATGTCAGTATGTTGTGGGTGGTGTTCGATATTGTAGTGTTATATCATAAGAGCGATATGTTATGGTAATTATTTCAACACGCATGTAAGATATAATACTAATCACAGTTCAAAGGAGTCCAAAAGGAGTAGGAAGAAGCAACGCTTTCACATCAATTTCAATGCATTTGTTTCCTCGCAGTATTTCAAATGTAGTCTTTGCAAGTTAAAATACATAGGGAAATGAAAAGCTAATGTAACACTGTGTAAAAGTAGTAGTCAAGGTTCCGATCACGGTAAATAAATTAGATAACAGTCTTAATAATAATCCAAATCCATTTTATTTGTATAGCACATTTAAAAACAACAAAGTTGACCAAAGAGCTTCACAGCATAGTTAAAATAGAGTACATGAAATAACAATAAATATAAAACAAATGGTAATATAAAATCACAAGACAAATAGAACAAATAAAACTAAAATACGATGACTCTCAGTTTGTGTTAAAAGCCAAGGAGTAAAGATAAGTTTTTAAACGCGACTTAAAAACCGGCAAATTTGGTGCAAGCCTAACATGTAGCGGCATTTTGTTCCATAACGCCGGACCTCTGACTGAAAAGGCCCGATCCCCCCCCCCGGCTCTTAAGTCTGCTCATTGGCACTTTCAATACAAGCTGATCTGCAGATCTGAGAGATCCCAGAAGGAGTAAAGGACGATAAAAGTGAAGAAATATAAGAAGGAGCTAGACCTTGATACAAAGAGAAATGGGGAGTACAGATACACAAGGAATGAAGACATGGCATTGGCTACACAATATTTCAGGACTCTTCTTCCTTGTATTTAGTACACAACTGCTTGTACTCTGTCTTGAAATCGATCATTTTGAGTGCATTGTTGAAGTTCGTTGTTTCACGCTAGTCTGCAAACGTGTCCAATACCAAATAGTATGCAAGATTTGTCTTTTGAGTTGCAAAGCCAGCGACAGCGAATACCGTCCTGCGACGTTTGCTGCTTCTCTGGAAGACCAGGCACGAATGAGATGTGGTAAGAAGCGGACTTCACAAGCTTCAAAGACAATCCCGCTGTGATGTGGTAAGGAGCGAGGGAGACTAGGTAGCGCCAAACCTAAAGGATGGGGAAACATTGTCTTCTCGCGGGACGATACTATAGAAAGTAACTTTATACTCAACTCTAGAGTAGCAAGTGTACAGCTTGGAAAGCAGTATTGATTTACTGTCTGAGTCACTGCACGGCCATTATTGTCTAAATAGCTGACAGCACCAGTGAGTATGCCACACAGTGAACATGTCAAATATCCCATTATTTCTTGAGCAAGGCACATCTTGGGCTGGTGTTGGGAACAAGTTTGTACAGTAGTTTTCAAAATACCATTCAAATGTGACTAATCAGATTAATCACTCTTGTTTTTATTGCTACATGGCAAACAAGTTACCAGTAGGTGCAGTAGATTCTCCGAAAACAAAACCCAGCATTCACGAAATGCACGCTCTTAAGGCTGTGCAATTAGTAGAAAGGGGGAGTGGGGGAAAAGCAGTGTGGCATTCGATCAGTGTTCAATTTTGTGAAAAAGTGAATCAGGTGACCTCTATTAAGGATGAAACCTGCACTTGTTGAACATGCATTTCTGTTTGAAAGCTTGAGGAAAATGGGTCGTTCAAGACATCGTTCAGAAGAACAGTGTACTTTCATTACAAAGTTGATTGGAGAGGGGAAAACCTATGAAGAGGTGCGGAAATGTTTTGGCTGTTCAGCTAAAATGATCTCCAATGCCTTAAAATGGAGAGCAAAACCAGACAGGTGGCAGAAAACGGAAGACAATTATCAAAATGGATTCAAGAATAACCAGAATAGCAAAGGTTTAGCCAATGATCCAGGATGATCAAAGACGGTCTGGAGTTACCTCAAAGTACTGCGACAAGACGTCTGTGTGAAACTTATCTATTTGCAAGAATCCCTCTGTAAAAAAAGGCACGTACAGAAGAGGTTACAATTTGCCAAACAACACATCAACTGGCCTTAAGAGAAATGGAGTAACATTTTGTAGACTCTCGAGAGTACAATTCTTCTTTTGGATCCAAAGACCAGAGACAGTTTTTGAGACGACCCCCAAACGTTTTGAACGTTTGGGGGTCTTTCATCTAATTGCCCAATTACACAGCCTAGGGAGCGTTCATATCATGAATGCCGGGTCTTGTTTTCTGCGAATCTGCTGCACCTACTGGTAACTTGTTTGCCATGTAGCAATAAAAATATACTAATAACTGATCAAACTGCTGTTTATTGTGAACAGCACCGTTAATACAGTTCTTAAGATTACTAAAGCCTACACATATCACACCCTTTACACTTGTATTCCCCAATATAGTAGATTAGAATACAACTTAAGACATAAAAATAAGACGTGTGTGTGTTGCAGTAAATGCTAGGGGAGCTAAGTCGCTGGCGGGAAGGGAAATGCCATTGAGGGTTCAGAGCTTTAGCTTGGCAATAAAAAGCCTGTTGTCTGGTGCTTGTGTCTCACCAAATAGTTTCCTTAACATAACTGACACTGACCTGTGTAGAATTCTAAGTATCATCACGTCTTTGAAGGTGTCTTATGAATGCCTTATATGTGTGTTTGTATATTTTCACTTCACTTTTTTATGTTGTAAATATCTGTTTAGGGGTTGCTTAAATCAACTTTTAGAGTAATGTCGTGAAATTTGAACCTAAAAGTGGTGACGGGTTTATTATTGCAGCTAAACAAGCTGTACAGAGACTACTCTTAGGTGTAGCTTTGTTTCTTTTCGATTGTAAAGTTAGCCCACCCAGTGTTGGGAGTTGGGTACAAATATTCTCAAACCAAAAACGTGGAAATCCGTCAATAGCTGTTGTAAAGTTTGGGATCATTTAACGGAATAAAAAAAAAAATCTGAGACTATGCTTACTGTTGAAAAAACGAAAGGTCACAATTGAACTTACAGAGAACAAGCAATGTTGCACGGTTAAAAAAAGTGGAAAAGGTCACATTTGACCTTTTTATGCCTGTGACATTCTCTAACAAAGTAGTCGACCTTGAAGAAACTGTGTGTGTGTTATTGATGAGAGTAGGTTGGGCCGATGGTTCTCAGTTGGGGACGCAGAATCCCTCGCCTGCTTTATTATACTAACATGCCATCAATTTGCTGCTGATTTCCATACAAGCGAGACACAAAACTGCGCTATTAATTCAACACCGATCATCAGTGGAATCAGTAGTAGTACCAATACCAGTGTGTTCATCCAGGTCTGCTGACTGCAGCACCCGCTCGACTCTAACCCGCTTTGCCCCTCAAACAAGAGCAATTAACAATTTCGACATCATTCGTCCGTGCTTCACAACAAAGTGCTAATGGTCTACATGCTATCCTGTGCTGGTGACACTGTAGATCGGGTCTCGCACTCGTGCCGTGGAGGGCCGAGACCCTGCGGGTTTTCTTTCCAGCCGGTCCCTACAGTAGTGGAAGTATCGGCTGGAAAGACAACCTGCACTGTCTTGAGTTTGAGACCGCCGCTGTAGATCTTAACACTTCGATAGTCCAGCAAATGTAGTTTTAGTAGTACCGTGTTATATTGAATGTTTTTTTTTTTTTATATCTGTAAGTCGTGATAATCAATGTGATTGAACACATGATTGAAATAATTGTGTGTAAAGTCTACAGTGTTGGCCCACGGCCCCTGCACGTGTAAACGGGATAGAGGCTGCATGAGGGAACCTTTTTTTTAACCCGCCTCATACATCCTCGCATGCCCTGTCACTACGTGTGTCTACAAGCAAACGTGACAAAAATGTCGTGAAAGTGCAAAAATATGACTTTAAACTGATTGTTGTGTTGATATCGTAGCAAGCCGATACAGTAACCTGTTTATCGCGGTTAATTGGTTGCAGACAAGCCACATTTTGCAGAGTATGATTCAATAAAAAACAGAATATCTTTGTAGCTGTTTATGACTTTTTAAACAACGTTACCGCCGACAGACACCTTGACACTTACGTTACGGAATATAGCAGATATAACGAGAGAAAATATAACGCTAGTGTGTGTTTTTCCACACACGTGGACAGGAAGTGACGTCGGGGGATTCAGAGTTGAGTTTTAGCTGATGGAGACAATCACGTTGTTCTTACTGTGGCTGTTGTGGGGTAAATAATTCCTATCAGGTGTGGAGCGCGGTATACTGACACCTGGTGGCCTGACAGTTGAACGTCTTGTTTTGTAACTGCAGTTACCGGCTAAGGTTATGTTTTCGCCTACGTGTCTGTGTTCAGAGTAACTGGTAACGGTCTGAGTGGATTTGCATGAAATGTTCAGGAATTGTTGGTAATGGGACACGGAAGAACTGATTATATTTTGAGGATGACACCGTCAGGGCCCGGGAATTTTTGGAAAGGATTCTTTGCGAGAGTTGTGGTTTACACTTTGGTCTGCTGCCCTCTGCTGTTCCCTTGCAGCCCTGCAGAGGATTCCCCCCTCCTGCTCGTCTGCATTTGGGCAGGACTTGCTAGTCTGTGCCGGATTGTTTCTACCTTGCCAGGCTCGTGCACGCTCCTGCTAGCTATTCTTGTTGTTGCCAACTGTTTTCCTGTAACTGTGGCGCTCTCCGAGTGCTTTTCGAGTTCTATTTTAGGGTATTTAGAGATTGAAAATGCTCCATTTAGGCCTAGAGTTTGTGACATCTGCTTGATGTTTGAATTGTGATGGAGAGAGGGACGACTGTACACGTGATGGTTAAAACGATTTATCTCTACGGACGGTATCATTATACCGCCGCTGTTTCTGCAGCTTTTGCACTTACGTCATCTTTAGCACCCCAGGGCATATGGGGCTTGCACTCCGAATCAGTTGCATAACAAGCCTCCGAAAGGACTTGTCAAGACTACAAATATGTCTGCTCCCATTCACTGTTACCTCCTGGCTTACGGTAGTTTAGAATTTATTTAGGCTTAACATTCCTGGCACAGCAGCCACATTGTGGGTGCGGTGGGGGTCACCTAGGTCGCTGTCACGCTTATCAGTGCAGTACCAAGTATAGGGAGGCTTTCTCATATTATTCAAGGAGAAGGTGTGTTCAATCTTTTGACTGCTATACTGTTTGTGCCTCACTAACAGTAATTGAATACGGCACTCTGTGTGATTGCGTGCGTGTACACACACACACACACACACACCTTCCAAGTGTGTTGGAAGGTTTTGGGGGTGCAGTCTATTTAGAGCTCAGCCTGTGGGAGATGTCCCGGTCCTAAGAGAGGGGCAGAAGGGCGTGGGAAGACCTCCATGCTGCCTCCTCAGTCGTTTGTGTGTGTGTGTGTGTGTGTGCGCGCACAAACATGGAAATATTCCCTTCTTGATTGTCACGCACAAACTAAGTGAACGTTTCTGGTATATTATGCCCACTGGTGTTATTTCACAATGGTGTCCAAAATGCAGCCTGCAGCTGTTTTTTCTTACACTTTCTTTTACAAAAATCTACTTAACCGAGAAAACAACCAAAAAATACCCTGTAAAAATCGAAAAACCAGTAATTTTACAGGTATAAAAGAAGTAAAAATGTGTAGTCTAAGACAAGACCATGTAATTTATGACAATGTAATGTTACGGGGACAAATAATGATACATTATTCAATAGTCATTTTAGTAATTTGTCATTTTCTGAAAATGGTTTAATTACGACAAGAAGAAAATAAAGAGAAAGTTGATATAATTTGAAATGGGGAAAAAAAGCTGGATTTTTACAAGATTAAAGTCTAAATATTAAGAAATGTAAAAATGTTGTGTAATTTTAATAGCGTGGAGTTCAAATAATAAAGAAAAATGTTTTTAAGTTCTCAATATTAAGAGAAACAAAACATAATGATATATTTGGAAAATTAGGTTGGGGTAAAATTTATAATATGGGAGTAGAGTCTAAATCTTATCAAAGTAAAATTTATGAAGGAGAACGTTGAAATATTAAAATAAACAGCAAAAAGGTCGCCCCGCAGCATCTCAATAGCATTCAGGTCACTATTTTGACTGGGCCACTCCAAAGTCTTAACTTAGTTTTTCTACATCTATTGAGAGGTGGACCCAAGTTGGTTTCAGCTTGAGGTCACAAAAAGATGGCCGGACATTCTCCTTCCGGAGTTTCTGGTAGACAGCACAATTCACGGTTCCATCTATCACAGCAAGTCTTCCAGGTCCTGAAGCAGCAAAACAGCCCCAGACCACCACACTACCACCACCATACTTTGCTGTTGGTATGATGTTCTTTTTCTGAAATGAAGTGTTGCTTTTACGCCAGATGTAACGGGACACGCACCTTCCAGAAAGTTCAGCTTTTGTCTTGTCAGACAACCGAGTATTTTCCCAAAAGTCTTGGGGACCATCAAGATGTTTTCTGGCAAAATTGAGACAAAACCTTTCAGTCTTTTTGTTCATTAGTGGTTTTTGCCTTGGAACTCTGCCACTGTCTGTCTTATGGTAGAGGCCTGCAATTTTTTGGACATTATTGCGGGGTCTTTTGTGACCTCTTGGATCGCTGCACTCTTGGGGTGATTTTGGTTGGCCGGACACTCCTGGGAAACCCAGTGTTCCATGCTTACGCCAATTCTGGATAATGGCTCTCACTGTGGTTTGCTTGTGTCCCAAAGCTCCAGAAAGGGCTTTATAACTTTTTCCAAACTGATAGATCTCAGTTCATCTCATTTATCAGTTATGTTTAAACAGGAGACAATCACCTTTCCACACCGAGCCTTGTAGTTTAGGATTTCAGTTGTGTTGTCAGTGACTAATATTAAAATTTCAGTGTGACAAACATGCAAACAAATAAGAAATCAGGAATCAGGACAGTCACTTTTCACACCACTGTATAACTAAGTGGCCCTTGCTGGTTAACGTTTGGACATCCGTTTTATTTGTATTTTTTTATGCCATTTTGGAAGTGTTGAATAAACATAGGTCAAATTTGACAGATTATATTTGGTTTAGTTGATTTTTTACATGTTACGATTGTTAAATTAGCCCAAAATGCAAGGCATTTGTTCCTACGACCAAAAACATTGCAATGAAAGCATCCAATGATTGTTTATCCCAGAAAAACTCTGGGATCAAAAATTGCATTTTCAATGAATTTCAATTTGCACAACAGGCTTTCATTTATATATTTGTGCACAAGGTGGCGCTACTTTTTCCTACTCAACACATGCAGTACAATTGTTCTATTACTGTTTTTTTTCCGAAGGTTCCCTTATGAGTAATAAGTGCGTGTTGTTATTGATGTAGGATAATGTACATACTAGACGTGTAACCTTTTTATAAAACTCACCATTTTTACACGTTTAGGTCTTCAAGCTTCACTGCCAATGTTTTTTCGTTAAGTATCGCGCATTGTTCTGCCGTCCTACAACTCGTGACGGGAAACTCGGTTCCAGATGAAGTGAATCGAAGCAGTCCATCCACTCGAGTCACCTGTCACAGAGAGTCAGGCTTGTCCCGATCCGGTCTTCAGGATCGGTATCGGCCGCCCGTCGATCGGAAAAGATGGGCTTTCGTTGACTTTCCTCGCTTGGCCCGGACTCCTCTGTCATGGTGCCGGGCTGTGAGATGCAAAGGGTTGTTTGGTTATTTGATGAGGCAACGTTAACATATTAAAATGCCACATGTAAACTAAACACGTTGCCTGGATTATGGCGGATGAGATGCGTTCTCAGAGGAAAAAGCCGAACATAATACTTGCCCAGATACAGTACTCCAAACTGCTCTATATACACACTAATGAAAGCATATCAAGGGGCGCCTAATGATGAAATATGAAGAGTCCAGTTGTTTCTCTCCTCCTCCTCTTCCTCCATTGGTTGTAGAAGCGGAGCGGTGCTGCCTCTCACAATGACTTTGCTGCTGCTGCTGCTCTGCATACGAGAGGCAAAAGCCCGCCGGTGCTCCGAGAAGCTCCCCGACCTGTCACAGTCGGGCAGGCGAGCCATCATCAGCACCAGCAGCAGTTCGAGGAGACCTGCACCGCTCGGCTTGTGTCTCGCGGTGAGTACCATTTAGTTGCCATAGAAACCTTGTTCTTTTTCTTCATTGTTTTCAAGCTGCGTGTGTTGGACGTGTGGCATCAGTTTATATTTTGGCTCAGCGTGGGAACTTTCGCTCTTTTGCCTCCTTCCTCAGCCAAGCGGTGTGCTTGCATTCACGTACAGTATCTGCCTCTGCACTGCTGAGGAATTAGGCGGGGAAGTTGGAAAAGAAGGGAGAAAGCGAGAGCCTGGTGGGAACACAAGTCAACCACACGGAGGCTAACGCAAAGTTGCTGGAGTGTTGCATTCAAATGCCTCCCCACAGTTGGGATCTTACCGTATGCAGGAGAGGTGGCTAACTGAGCTAGCAAAATGGACAGGTGTCAAACATGCGTCAGGTGCAGGCTACATGGCTAACATGCGACGAGCTTTTGTCTAAAGTCGCGGCGTGCTTGGCTTTACATTCCTCTTTTGTTTCTCTTTTGGCTAGTGTGATGAGTGTTTCCAACATGGCCGACCTGCAGTTGTGCGAGGGGCAAGCTAATGCTAGCGCGGCCAACTACTCCCTTTTTGTACCTGACACCAACACCTGGAGCAAACACAATGGCTCATTATCTTGACCTTCCTTTTTCATTTCTGTTGGGACTGATTTAGCCCGCAAAAGAGCAAAACGTGTCCGCCACGCAAATGCTAGCACGGCTAATAAGCGCTCACACCCGCAGAGTCTCGTTCACAATGAACCCCCAGGGGGCCGCGTTCTATTTTTAAAGGCTCTCTAATCTCGGGCATTCCATACTTTTGTACTTCAGGAGATATTCTCAGTGGGTTCCTCCGGATGAAAAAACGAAGCATACGTTGCATCGATTGTGTGGAACTGCAGTTGTGTGGTGATGAAACAGGGAGCGTAGTGGCCGGTTGCAACCAGCAGGGGCGCTGTTGCTCCCCCCATCCATGTTAACCATGTTAACCCGTCATTCACCTGAAAGTGAAATCCAAAGACAAAATAACTCAATGTTTACCATTTTCATGTTATTTTAAATCACCTTATCGACTAATTAAGTATTTACATATTTCAAAATAAATTGTATTTTCAAATTACAATTTTAAGTTAAAAATAAAATAAAACAAAATCAATACCATGACAAAATAGTGTAAATAGCATTTTAATTTGTCTTTAAAAAAACTAATTAAAAATAAATTCAAACTAAAAAGTGCATTCATAATATGGCAAAATAATAAGAGATAAAAAATTTCATTTGTTTGAAATCAGTTGTTACTGATTAAAAAAAAAAGGTATTGCAATTTTGAAACTACATTTAAAAATGACAATTTAACAATGAAATAAAATAACAAAAATTATCAAACATTTAGCATTTTAATTCAGAATTTTAAATTATAAAAACATTACCCGATAACAAATTGACTACAGTGTAGAATTACATTTTAAAATGTTTTTAAAACAACTAAAACTTACAAAATAACAAAATAGTCATCATTTTAATAATCCATCCATCCATCCATTTTCTATACCGCTTATCCTCATTAAGGTCACGGGTATGCTGGAGCCTATCTAAATCATTTTATTTTGTTAAATTCTAAACCAAAAAATAGAAGTATGTAGATTTAAAAAAAAACTTTAAAATGACTACTTTATAAAACAAGTGTCATTGTCTGGGCTGCATGAGTTCTGCCTGTACTGGGGACCAATGGTTCTTTGAGGGGTTAACAGGAATTCCAAAGTGTATTTAAGGCACATTTTAAATAGATTTATCCATCAACAAAAACTGAAGAGGGACATGAATTATTCTTCCTTTGGCAAGATAATACTGGTCCGTTTTGAGAGGTACAGATAAAGCAATATACACGGCTCAAAAAACATTTTGAAAACACATCAGATCTAAACGGGGGGGGAAATGATCTTGAATATCTTTCCTGATAATAAATAGGTGATGTATTAGTAACAAAATGATGCTACATAAATAAAAATGATCACCCTGTAGAGGGGGGAAATCAAAGACACCCTAAAAATGAAAGTGGAAAAAATGATGCAGCAGACTGGTCCATTTTGCCAAAATGTCATTGTAGCAACTCAAAATGATTCTCCATAGTTCTTGTGGCCCCCACGTGCTTGTACGCATGCCTGACAAAGTCGGGGCATGCTCCTAATGAGACCACGGATGGTGTCCTGGGGGATCTCCTCCCAGATCTGGACCAGGGCATCACTGAGCTCCTGGACTGTCGGGAGAAGCAACCTTGGACTAACCTAAACATAACAATCCAAGGATGTTCTATTGGGTCAGGTGAACATGGGGGCCAGTCAATGGTATCAATTCCTTCATCCTCCAGGAACTGCCTGCATACTGTAGCCACATGAGGTCGGGTATTGTCGTGGACCAGGAGGAACGCTGGTCCCACTGCACCAGCGTAGGTTCTGACAATGGGTCCAAGGATTTCATCCCGATACCTAATAGCAGTCAGGGTGCCGTTATCTAACCTGTAGAGGTCTGTGCGTCCTTCCAGGGATATGCCTCCCCAGACCATGACTGACCCACCACCAAACCGGTCATGCTGAATGATGTTGCAGGCAGCATAACGTTCTCCACGGTATCTCCAGACCCTTTCACGTCTGTCGCATGTGCTCAGGTTGAACTTGCTCTCATCGGTGAAGAGCACAGGGCGCCAGTGGCGTAGTTGCCAATTCTGGTGGTCTATGGCAAATGCCATTCGAGCTCTATGGTGCAGGGAAGTGAGCACAGGGCCCACTAAAGGACATCGAGGCCTCAGGCCACCCTCATGGAGCCTGTTTCTGATTGTTTGGTCAGAAACATTCACACCAGTGGCCTGCTGGAGGTCATTTTGTAGGGCTCTGGCAGTGCTCGTCCTGTTCCTCCTTGCACAAAGGAGTATACTTTGCTGTTATACCAATCCTGCTGAGGGTTTAGGACCTTCTACGGCCCCGTCCAGCTCTCCTGGAGTAACTACCTGTCTCCTGGAATCTCCTCCATGCTCTTGAGACTGTGCTGGGAGACACAGTAAACCTTCTTGCAACGGTACGTGTTGATGTGCCATCCTGGATGAGTTGGACTGCTTGTGCAACCTCTGTAGCGTCCAGGTACCGCACCATGCTATCAACAGAGATGTTGATCCAAGCCAAATGAAAAACTACAGCAGAACGAAGTCAGTCAGTAAAAAATCAGCCAAAAGAGATGAGAAGTCAGTGGCCTCAACCTTGAAAACCATTCCTGTTTTGGGTTCTGTCTCATTGTTGCCCCTCTGATGCACCTGTTGTTGATTTGAACAACAAAGCAGCTGAAACTGATTAACAACCCCCTCTGCTACTTAACCGACCAGATTAATATCCCAGAAGTTTGCCTGATAGGTTACTATACTCTGAATAAAAGGTGTTCCTCAAAATTTTTAAAAAGTTATATTTATATTTAATAGTGTAATATATCTTCTATGATATATTTAATACTGTGCCGTTGTGCAGCTAATTCAAGTAAGCAAACTCTTGGAATGAAAGATTTATCAGTTATTACATTTTATTATCCTCTTCCTGCAGCCCCTTGACTAGCGTTCTTCCACAGTTGGTCAGGATTCCTCCATCTGCAGTCATTAGCAGCAGCTAATTAACAACGAGCAGCGAGTGAACCCGGTCACCTCGCAAAAAGGGAGGCGGCTGGCTATTTTCGGTCCACTTCGCAGATCAGGGAGCATAGAGATAGTCTACCTAGAGTGGACAACCTATACCAGAGAAAAAGGAACAGTGTTCTTTTTTTTGCTCCTCGCTGTGCTCGGGCCCCGGCCTACTGCAAGGTGCAGCGAGTGCACGAGGTCATTGATTGTATCTCTTGCTCTATGCTGCTACTTTAATGGCTGCGCTGCGCCCGTGTGTGGAGCTGGGATTAGCATGGCCAAGTTATTTCCTCTCAGGGGCTATTTCCACTCCCTGGACAGGATTTTTCCATTCACAAGAAAATGGTGAGATGTGTCATTTCTCTCTCTCTACCGCGTACACTGATGATCCATAGAGGTGTGATCACCGAGCTGCGTAATGCTATCACCCCGCTAAATCATGCACAGTGGAACTTCAAGATACAAATATTTTCATTCTGGAGGGGCTTTTGTGTCTTGGAATTTTTTGTATTATGAGACAAGATTTACATATAAATGTGTAAATCGTTCCCGCCGTCGTACGAAGTGTAACTATTGTACCCGCTCGACAACATTCACATGTGTATCCATGTTAAAAAAAAATAAAATAAAAGCAATGGAAAAATAACATTAGAAATTAATATTTGCCCGCGACCCTAATGAGGATAAGCGACATAGAAAATGAATGAAATTAATAATTGTAATTAAAAAAAAATTAATCAATAATAACAAGCCACCCCTGATGGGATAAGCAGGGATAAGCCGAAAGGAAAAGAATAATAATAATGAAATAAAAATAAAAAAAATTAACTTGTTGTGGAAAAATTACACCTTACCTTTCGGGCTGAGTGAGGTGAGCTTCGTGGGGAGTTTTGACCGATGGTGGAAATCATACATGAGTTTATGTACTATAACTACATTTAAAAGAATACACGACATTACATACTAAACTTTACTCTATGATTTTATTTAAAGGCAAGCTCATTTTTTCCAGCGGACATTATGAATGTGTTTATTTATTTACCTATGTGTATATCTATATGTAAATTCTACCCTTTTTTTTTTAGTAGTTGGGGATCACTAAGGTCTCCGGATCAGATCTGAACAACAGAAAGAAAACCTTACAAGTGGATGTTTAGACTATAAGTTCGCTGATTCGCTCATCTTACTGTCAATCAAAAATGGCTTCCGCCTCTGAAAGATCATCCCAATCAACATGCAAAACCCGGGCGTCCAGGTCAGCCCTCTGCCCCATAGACCAACAGAGATGCGGAGTGTCCGGACAGGATAAAGCCCAGCATTTACCCAATGACAGTCCAGTTTTGCACATTGGAACAGCCCACGCGATGCTTCCCCATCTAAATTATTTCCCCCCGATTGTACCTATTATGCACACGAGCCCGCAGATATACGGCACTAAAAACAAAGGTTTCCAAAACTTGTGGCCAAAGTGTAGATTTGGGAAAACTCTGGTTATATAGTATGTTTGGTTATGGATGCAAATACCCAGAGTTTTACGTTTCCAAATCTAACATTCCAAACTCTCTGAGCCGAGTAGTAGGGAAGTAGTCTTTAACGCCAGGAAACGTACATAATTACGTTTAATCTTAGCTCAAACTCGACTCCTAAGATAAGAGAGAGGAGGTCCCATGCAGCCATGTTAATGTTTACCAGGGGAACCTTTTGCTACGTTCATTTTTACCTGACTGCAAGAACTCATTGACTTTTTATGGCTTGTGGGGATTTATGGCAGACTCATGCACAGTTTTGACATGCGGGCTTGTTACGCTGACCGATAGTCACGAGTAATGACACAAATGTGTTTTATCTAAAGTGTCAGCGTGTCACCTTTATCACTCTGCGTATGAGAGAGTGACCATAGAGTAGGTCAGGGGTGTCCAAACTTTTTCCAGCAGTTTTGCCCATTTCTAATGTTTCTTCTTTGTTTTTTGTTTTTTTACAATTTCTACTTTCTTCTTCTAATTCCCCCCCCCCCACATATTTAATTACGACCCATAATATTTCACCCTGTTCTGCTAACAATATCACTTTTTTCGCGCAACTTTGTTGTTTTGTATCTCATATTATGGCATTACAAATAAGGATGTTTTTTCTTAGTATTTGTAAATGCTACTTTTTACTCCTAATGACTTTATTTCTGTAAACCTGCTGCTGATTTTTTATTTTTTGTACATTTTCTGTTTTTGTTTTCTTGCTAAATATGAAGCTGTGGTGGAAGGCTGCATAGAACTGTCACCGCTGCATCTGCAGTAGAACAAATAGAAAATGTTAGGACTTATTATTTATTTATTAACTTTGCTTTTTAAGAGTTTCAACAACCAGTTGAACATTCATTTACTGGGAGAGTTGCTGGGATTTGCATTTCAAGTGAGTCTGCAAATTGTCGAGCCTCCTTATGTTACCTGACCCGTTTAGTCCGATGTGAAAAGTACTAAAGTACAACCTAAATGTAATTTGACGCCTGTATTCGAGTAATGCAAATACATGTCCAATGAATTGCACAAAAATATCTATTAGGGGTGTAACAATTCCTTTTAACAATTCCATTCGTCCCACGAGTCGTGGTTCCCGATTCGATTCAAGGAGGATATCGGTCCATTTAGAACGATACGATTGGATTCAGTAACTTTTTAGCCAAACAGTCAACCGGTCTGCCTGTGAAATTAATACGTGGACCCCGGGCCGGTAAAGGTTCCTACATTTCCGCTGCTTTTTGTAACAGACTCAGGTATAAATTAATTATGGATATAAACAAACAAGGAAACCACAATTCACGGCAAATGCGTTCATATTTTATTTGAATAAAGTCCAACCAACACCTCTGGTTGAATTAACAATGAATTAATTAAGAGTTAGAATTAAAAAATGTCTGTGATTAATTCTATCTGATATAACATGACTAACTTGATACCTCATTCACTTCTCTGCCCCAAATATTATAGACATTATTTTGCGCCACCATCAGATTAGAATGACATTTCATGTGCAGATAGATGTTAAAGCGAATGAATATCCTGCGTACTGTAACGTCTGCACAGATGCTATTAAATCCAAGAGGTGGTGTTTGATCTACAAGCTTTTCATCGCAAGAAATAATGACACACGAGCACACACGCCAGCACAACAGTGGCTCCCTCAGCTGACTCCTAAACAACACCACCCCGTTCCTGGGGATTTGTTCCCGGCAACCCCGAAGCCGTCAGGCAACCGGAACACAAACATGCACATCAGCATAACATTATGATTACTACAATACCTTTTATCTTGTCCTGACGCTCCCCTCCATGTGTTTGAAAGGCTTCAAGTTGGACTTAACTTTGAATGTGGTCCAATACTCAGTAATAAATCCCATACCAAATTGAAGACCCCGTATCCAATGAAAAATTGCATTTTTAAGGACGTCCACATGGACTCCTCCACCAGAGCATGCACGCTCAGCGTCACATGATGTCATCCGTGCGCCCCAATCAACAGGCATGACTAATTGACCAAATCAAACTGTCTTTCTTGTTAAAATAGCTACAAAACACACATCCTCATCAAACCTGCCATCCTTAAATCCAATGCTTTCTTTCCTAGTATTGATTCAATTGATTGATCACCTTTCAAACGATGTTAGATTGATTTATGTTGTCTGGAATGGCCATTTTGGTGAACACAGATCGATGTAGTTGCATCATAGGAATATACAGTAAATCGATACATTGTTGTAGTGAATGAATCCTTACACCCCTAATATCCATCCGTTTTCTATGCCGCTTATCCTCATTAAGGTCAGGAGGGGATGCTGGAGCCTATCCCAGCAGACCTTGGGCGGGAGGCGGGGTACACCCTGGACTGGAGTGACCATTCACACTCGCATTCACACGCTTATGTACAATTTAGAGTCCTTACATGCAAGTTTTTGGAATGTGGGAGGGAACCGGAGTACCCGGAGAAAACCCACGCACGCACAGGGAGAACATGCAAACTCCACACAGAGATGCCAAACGGAGATTCGAACCCTGATCTCCTGACTGTGAGGCCAATGTGCTACCCACTCGACCACCGTGCAGCCCTATTTTGCCCTATACATAGCCCTATAAATAATGCAGTATTGATTTTTCTATATTCGCTTTGTTATATATATATATTTATGTTATTTATTGGACTACAGCAGTGTATTTGATTTGATTTTAATGAAGCAACAGAATATTCATATCCCCGTGTGTGTGTGTGGGTTTTCTCCAGGTACTCCGGTTTCCTCCCACATTCCAAAAACATGCATGTTAGCTTCATTGGCCGCTCTAAATTGTCCATCAAAGTGTGAGTGTGAATGTTTGTATGTCTGCCCTGCGATTAGCTGGCAACCAGTGCCCAATACACTATTTAATTAAATGTAATTATATTTCATTTAATTTGATTTTTGTTGGACAGCAGCAAAATATGAACTGATTAAATAATAAAGAAATAAATCATTAGACAGCAACAATATAATATTAAAATTTTCATGGGACTGCAGCATTGTTGTTTTTATCATTGTATTAGGACAGCAACAATATAGTTATTATTTCAACTTAAAAATAACAATTTAAACATTTTCACTTGCTGTTGGCGATATTTAGTTGAATGTAACTTTATTGATTTTAATGTAAATGTTAATTGATTTAATCCATCCATCCATCCTTTTTCCTCCGCTTATCCGGGTCCGGGTCGCGGGGGCAGCACCTTCAGTAGGGAAGTCCAGACTTCCCGGTACCCGGCGACCTCTTCCAGCTCCATCGGGAGGACACCAAGGCGTTCCCAGGCCAGCTGTGAGACATAGTCCCTCCAGCGTGTCCTAGGTCTTCCCGGGGGCCTTCTGCCGACTGGGCATGCCCGAAACACCTCACCAGGGAGGCGCCCGGGAGGCATCCGGACTAGATGCCCGAGCCACCTCAACTGGCTCCTCTCGATGTGAAGGAGCAGCGGCTCTACTCTGAGCTCCTCCCGGATGGCCGAGCTCCTCACCCTATCTCTTAGGGTGAGTCCAGCCACCCTACGAAGGAAACTCATTTCCGCCGCTTGTATCCGCGATCTCATTCTTTCGGTCATGACCCATAACTCATGACCATAGGTGAGGGTGGGAACGTAGATCGATCGGTAAACAGAGAGCTTTGCCTTCCGGCTCAGCTCTCTCTTCACCACGACGGTCCGGTACAGCGACCGCATTACTGCAGATGCTGCACCGATCCGTCTGTCGATCTCACGCTCCAACCTTCCCTCACTCGTGAACAAGAACCCGAGATACTTGAACTCCTCCACCTGAGGCAAGACCTCACTCCCAACCCGGAGGGTACAGTCCACCCGTTTCCGACTGAGAACCATGGCCTCGGATTTGGAGGTGCTGAGTCTCATCCCAGAAGCTTCACACTCAGCTGCAAACCGCTCCAGTAAACGCTGAAGGTCACAGCCTGATGAGGCCATAAGGACCACATCGTCTGCAAATAGCAGAGACGAGATCCTAAGGTCACCAAGCTGGACTCCCTCAACACCTTGACTGCGCCTAGAAATTCTGTCCATGAAGATTATGAACAGAATCGGTGACAAAGGGCAGCCTTGGCGGAGGCCAACGTTCACCGGAAACAAGCTCGACTTACTGCTGGCAATGCGAACCAGGCTCCTGCTTCGATTGTACAAGGACCGAATGGCACGTAGAAGCGGGCCACCAATTCCGTACTCCCGGAGCACCCCCCACAGGACACCACGAGGGACACGGTCGAATGCCTTTTCCAGGTCTACAAAGCACATGTAGACTGGTTGGGCAAACTCCCACATACACTCCAGTACCCTTGCAAGGGTGTAGAGCTGGTCCAGTGTTCCGCGACCGGGACGAAAACCACATTGCAGCTCCTCTAACCGAGGTTTGACTAACGGCTGTACCCTTCTCTCCAGCACCCTGGAGTAGACTTTCCCAGGAAGGCTGAGGAGTGTGATCCCCCTATAGTTGGAACACACCCTTCGGTCACCTTTTTTAAAAATGGGGACCACCACCCCGGTCTGCCAGTCCAGAGGTACTGTTCCCGACTTCCATGCAATGTTGTAGAGGCGTAATTGATTTAATATAAAAAACAAATACATATATTTATTACTTTCATTGGACAGCGACAATATGTTGTGTTTTCTGATTTGATTTTAATATTTTTTCTATAATTGTAATTGGACAGCAACCACATATGCATTTTTTTTAATGTAATTAGGAATTTTCATTGGTCAGTATGTTTTTGTTATTGTATGCAAAATATTTTTGCATGTTCATTGGACAGGTGCAATAAAGATATGGCATAATATAAATATTTGAAACATTTTCTATTTTTATATGAATAATATTCATGTTGGCGTTATGTGTCATTTAAGGTAACATCGTGAGAGAAAAATAACTTGGGGAAAGATTCTCTACATGGTGTGTAAAGTGAAAACACAGCAGCAAATGTTTGAGTGGGTGGATTTGGAATTTGGGAGTTTTGCAACGTAATGGCCGTGGAGTGTATACAGCAGTGGCTATTTTCTGTCACGCCCCCCCCTGGGGGCCAGAAATGTTGTCCCGCCCCCCCCATTTGAAATACTGTTGACAACTGATAATATCTATTTATTTTTCTGTACTGTACAAACCAGGAAAATGCAGCAAAATGGTAGTAGTAATAGTATAATCAATCTGACACGCTGGCAGGTTTACACTGACATTGAAAGTACTCCCTGCCATTTGAGAACCACTGGTTTATGTTAACATCCACAACCGCTCATATTTGCAGACTTACATTAGTCGTAGTTTTTAGTCATTTGCAGTGGGCCTTGGAAGTACTGGGAATCTACTGTACATTTTTGTGTTGGTGCAATTCCTGAACTTCACTAAACTGGTGAGTGCAGACCCTCCTGTGTTGCAGTGGTGTCATCGTCTTTGGGCTTGTTGGCTGTGCTAATGTGGCGTCGGAGTCACACTAAGTCCACAAATGCCACATAGACTCGTACGTGAAGTCGGCCAATCGTTTGTCTGCTCACGCAACTCTTGCAGCGAGCTGCATGTTGGCCCGTGGGGTGAGATTTGCTCCTCGCCTCCTGTCCTGTCCTGCATCTCTCCTAGCTCGCATATCCCCCGCCACCCCCCACCTTGCTGCAGTGCATCATCACCAGCAGGCACATTAACATCTCCGTTACCGTCTCTCCTCTGCCTTCTATTTGACCACATTTCTATTCTCTTGTCCTACTTTCTTTGTGTGCTGGTTCTTTTTTTTTTGTTTAACTAAACTGGCCTCCCGTCGCCATTTCACGTGTGATCATCGCCATTAAAAATCGCTATTTCATCCTCCTCCTCTCCTCCCATGATGAGCTACGCTGTTCCAAGGGAGCAGATGCCCTTGGTGTGACCGTGAATGAGGAAGAGAGAGAGGTGGGCTGAAGCTCTGCAGTAGCACGCTAGTGAGCGAGCAACTTGCTGCTCTGGCATGTGGATATGGAAGCATCACAGGACTGGAGAGAAGAAGAAGAAGGTCGTGGTTGCTGTCGTTTGTAGCCGTGAAGCTCATGTTTATTTGATGGACTGATGGATTTTTTTAATTTATGATTTATTAACCTAGCTTTGCCTCTGCAGAGTGAGGTTTTGCTGCATGAGTCAAATGTTCTAGAACTGCCCTGCCCTGGAATTTCACATCTCATTTTTCTTAGTGGAGTTTTGAATTGCGATGTCGTGTGGCTAATGTGAGGAGTTACATGAAACACTCCTGATCACAACTGTAAGACCAGTTAAAAAGTTGCAAGAATATGCATTTTTACCTTCTTAGAGAGGTTCTAACTAGAGCTTCAAAATGCAAAAAGAAAAAAAGAGTAAGCAATTTACTGCAAACATTGCAAGCATTGAAGTAAAGTAGACTGTTCATCAGCAGATTCAAAACCACTGCCTTGAAAAAGTCCAAATCTTGGCACAAATGTAGATTTAATGTAATTTTTTGTGAGGTATTCACTGTCATGATGTCTTGACGGTAAAGGCAGAAAGGCTTTCTCTCTTTGACTGCAGTCAGATTGTTGAGCAATTGTATAAGCAAGGACTTCTGCACAGTGTTGCTAAATCTGCCGACATTCCAAACCCTGGTGACGAAGTATTTTCTCAAAAGTGACTAGCGACAAATCTAGCTACTTTTTTCTGGCGTCGGTGGAGAGTTTTCTGGTATTTGGGGACATAACAGTGAAAGCATTCACAAGCGGTCAGTGCACTGTCAGCTACCGTGACAGACTGAGAGCATTGTGGAGCTCCACGCTTTCATGAGTCACGCATGCGTGAGGATTGGTACCGCCAGTATGGATGTCGTCCTGTTTTACAGAGCGGGATGTAAAAATCTTCAGTAAATTAATATTGCTATTAGTATTTCTATTTCTATTACTCCTACTATTACACGCCTCATATGGACTGGTTCACTTACCTGTCAAAACATTCAAACAAGTAGTTATTAGGCTGTCTCGACAAATCATTTTATTTTTATGAAGTGATGGGCAATTTTAAACGAATAAACCAATAATCACATTTATTTGTAGTTCTAAACATATTTAAGGTGTTTTTGCTCATTTTTTTGTCTCTTTGATGAAGTTTTGCTTTTTTCCCAACAGCATCTCTTACATCATCATATGCAAATATGATTCAAATTAGCCAATCACGTCATCTAGCGACTTCTGGGACAATCGAGTGCTACTTTTCTTACAGAGGAGTCATTCCCATTCCAGTCGTTTGAAACTTCTTCAAAGATCCGGTGGGTTATGGAATCAAAAAGTCAAGTGGTTAGACCCAAAAAAAGTGTAAGGCAAGGAGATTCCACCTGAGATGTTTTCCACAATGGTGGGGGGGGCATCATGATATGGGGTGCTTTTTCCTTTAATGCAACAACGGGGCTTCAGGTTGTGCAAAAAGAGCTGCAAGGCGTCCAAAACGAGTCCGATTATTATACGTGCTAAGTTGCTGAAGTTTTAATAGCGCAATCTCTTCGAACAAGTGCAGAATTAGCCTACTTTCTGTAGCGTTTAGTGTGAGCGTGTGTCGTAATCCACGTCGCCCATGCAAGCTAACACGAGTCTCAGCGCCAGGCAGATCAGTTGCATAGCAACTGCAACGTTTTCAGGGCAGGAAATCTTTCACCAGTGGAATGTGTTAAGTCCAAGAACAGTAGGGATGTACAAGCCAAACTTTCTACCACGCTGACGTGGTACTGCTACTGCTCTACCGCTGCACCGCAAGGGGTGAGAATGTGTCAAATCACGCACCCCTACTGGGTTGCGTGTACTATTACTTTTCTGGCCAATACACCACATGGTGACGCTGTTATTGAGCAAAGAAGGTTATAGACCTCGCCTTCTGTGTGTCAAGCAGCAGCTCACATGGCGGTAATCACATTTTAAGCTACCTGCAGGGACTAACGTACGCCGTTATGCATTAACGGCATTTAAGTCATTAACACTGATTGGGTTGTGGGGGTGGGGAGCCATGTTTATCTCATTTGCTCCCATGTTATCATCTCCGTGCTCATCCGTGCTCATTAAGCACCGTCATGGTTTTGGGCTGCATGAGTGCTGCCGGCCCTGCAGTGGGTGAGATGCGGTTCACTTCACTGCCATGTCACCGCGTCCTACACATTTGTAGTTATTTTGCATTTTTGGTTACACGTACGCAACTTTACAGTTTTGTTGGGGTACAATACTGCTTGCTTTGCATCCCATTAGGTTAACCTCATTTTTGTTTGTTTGTTGTTTTTTTAAACATACCCACTCTTGCATGTACATTTGCTCACAGGATATTTCACCTTCCATGCAGGGAAAAAAAAAATAATCAGCCATCACGGATTGATGAAGTGACGTTCAAAAGCAAATAATAATATTAAAGCATTCAATTCTGCTGGAAATTGCGGGTAGTCAAAAAAAAAAGAAAAACATCTGAAAATGTACATAAAGATACACAGAATTATTTAGTTAGTTTTGAAAATTGCATTTTGGGGTCACCCAGTCAAGGAAACTACATTTGGCTTTTTAACAACTGAGCATTTGGCTCTGTTTTGTTTTATTACAATGTTGTGTTGTGTACATACAGTATGTCATGTCATTTTTATTTTTATTATTTGGAATGTCGGAGGAGACGGCACTACCCGGAGAAAACCCACACACGCACAGGGAGAACATGTAAACTCCACACAAAGATCCGGAGGGTTATGGAATCGAAAAGTCAAGTGTTAGACCCAAAAAAAACTGTAGCTGCCCTTCAAGACACGCAGACACCCCCCCGCCCAAATGAAGGTTGTTACTGGTGCCGAGTCCAGTCCAATAACCATCAGACAACATCTGCGAGAGAGTGGTTTTAAGTTGTCTACCTCAACGCCACAAAATTGCCCCTTTTGGAGTTTCATAAGAGCACCAAACATGGGACATTGAAAGGTGGAAGAAAGTTTTATTGAGATATGGCAAACCCTGACAAGGAGTTTCCACCTGAGATGTTTTCCACGATGGTGGGGGCGGGGGGGCATCATGATATGGGGTGCTTTTTCCTTTAATGCCATGCCTCCTGACTGTGAGGCCAACATGCTACCCACTCATCCACCGTGCAGCCATGTTATGTTTTTGTTTTATGTAATATAATGCCCTGAATGTTGATGTTTCGCCACATGAATCAAATGCTTTAAAACCATTTGGCCCTGGAATGCTACTTCTCATTGTACTCAATAGATTTTGGAATTGTGACGTTGTTGGAGTAAAGTGAGCAGTTGTCCTATATAATAATTGATATCATAAAAACATCAATTGTTCCAACGAAATAATTAAAAGCATGACAGACTAGATAAAAAGGAACCACGCGAATGTTCAAATGAATGCAAGCTACTGCACGTCCTGGCTGAGCTGCAGCTGCAGGCTGTTCTGCTGTACACGGTATGCTTAGCTTCAGTGTACACCGAGTTTGACTGCGACGCAGTATGCTCTCCCATCTCCTGACTGTGTGCCTGCCTCTGAGTGTGTGTGTGTATAGTGTGTGTTTTTCCAAGTATGTCTTCTACAGCCGTCCTTAGGTGTCTTCCATCGCTCATCAAGTTCCACCTCTCTCCGTTTCATCTTCGTACCTTCACCAGTAGGCGTGGACTTGCAGAGTGTGAGTAATGTACGGTATGGGTAAAGGAAATGATGAGCATGACCTCTCAGAGAGGAAGGTTAGACCTTTGGGAGTCATCTCATTAACGTCACACACACACACACACACACACACAATTGTATTTCACTGGCGCACGTAGGAGATGGTCTGAGGCTCCTGCAATTAATAAAGCTAATGGTTATTGGCTAGTGACCAAGATAGGAGATGATCGATTGACCCAAGGTAAACACAGCACTAAAAGGGTTAAGGATACCCCCCCCCCCCCTCTCCACCAAGAGGTAAATGGAGATTTTATGAGAGAGAAAACGCGAGGGTCGCTCCATCCCCAAGAAGGACAAAGAGGATGGACGTTTGCACGTTTTTCTTACTACCTCCGCATCTGTTGATGTACAACAGAATGTCATGATAATAACGTGTATGGATTTATTTTCTGCATAAGAAATAGTAAAGGTGAAAATAATTTTAATAACACAATAAATTGAAAAAACAACCTAATTTTATGAAAAATGCTATTAAAAATCCCAATTCCAAAACAGAAAATACACCCTGCCTCTGTTATGAAAAAAAGTCACTTGTTATTAAAGATGTAGTTACCAATGCATTTAAAAGAATATGTAAGACATTTTTTTATTTACATTGTCTTTTTGGTTTAGTTGTATTTCTACAATGTGCCAGGGGCTGAACCAGTACCATGCAGGTAATGTTTCAAGTGGTTAGTCGTTATGTACACGCAAGTATAAGTTATGCAAGTACCTCAGAGTAAAAGTTGAAAATATGTAGCACCTATCCTAAGTTCCTTTTTTCACCTTTGTGAAAATATACACGCATAAAAAAGCCAAAGAAAACACATACTAGTGGAGGAGCCGCTAGTGTGACATCACAGCAGCAGGATAGTGAGTAAAAAAACCCCGGAAGGTTGCCTACTGCCACGACTGTAACGTGGCCGTATTTATTAGTAGCACCCGGCAGCTATTTGCTTTTGAGACTTTTCAGGTCATTGTATTTTATCACCTCATTCACACGGGAACGGCGTTCTGTGTGACCTGAAATGGTATTTTTTCAAAACGGCTCCCAGAGTGGGAAAAAACACAAATGCCGCCTTGTCGTTTCTTTT
Organism: Oostethus manadensis; assembly: GCA_024372805.1. Taxonomy (NCBI): domain Eukaryota; kingdom Metazoa; phylum Chordata; class Actinopteri; order Syngnathiformes; family Syngnathidae; genus Oostethus; species Oostethus manadensis. The sequence goes on from QODF01000279.1 coordinate 1,081,864, forward strand.
AAGACAGCCGATACGTGAACGTGTGACGTCGTTTGCACTCAGTGATGCGTTCCCGTCTGGAAGCAACCAACCGTGTGGAGGTGACTTTTTTTTTTCCCAACCCGGCAAAAGAGAAAATCCCAAGAACGTTTCGCCGTGGACAGCATGGAGGCGTTAACTGGAGCACTGGGATGTTCAACAAACATAATATGCATTGGCATGGTCTCACAGCCGTGCAGCAAGTGCAGACTTGGATTGTGCAGGTGCGAGCAATAAAGTCATAACATTAACGTGACATGAAAAAAGTCGAAGGCGTGGGACATTGACAGGTGACCGAGGTCCTATCTCCCTGACTGAAGACAGAAAAGGGGAAGTGATGGTTGGACCACCTGGTTGTGGCGCTACCGACACTGTACCGGCCCTCTCCGGCTTTTTGGTGCACTGCAGCTGTGGACTCATTCAGACGTGCTGCATTGATATTCAAAGCTCGCGTCTGGTATCCATCACTGCGCTCTCTCCTCCTTTCCCTTCCGTCGACACAATAAGGGGTCCTAACAGCTGTTGTGCCAAACTAACACTTGACACCGCTCCCCAACTAAAGGACACCCTCCCTCCACCATACCTTTGCTTCTCCGTGGTGCAACCCCCAGAAAGCTGGCTCTTGCCTCACTTTCCGAACAGCATCCTTTAATGACGCGGGCATAGAAGCGACAGGTGATGAAAGCAGGAAGCAACGACTTCTGATTGATCTTTACGTTAAGTGCCACGTAAAACAGAATAACAGCAGCTGCAGCTTTGTGCAACAAGCGCACCGGTTCCAGGTCTGTTCATTTAAATAAATATAAAGCAAAAGCAAAAACAAAGTACTTTTTGACTTGTTTTATTTTCTTTATTCCCATAATATTTGGATCAAATTCTTGTAACATCACACTCAACCTAAATGTCCAACATAAAATTACAACTTTTTGCTGAAATTACTGTCTTGTTTTTGGCATAATGAGGACAAGCGATACAGAAAATGAGGAATGAATGAATTACGACATCGTGCTTGTAAAATTGAATGTCCTAATTAGTGCTGCAACAATTCCTCGAATAATTCCAAGACCTCGATGGCAAAAAATAATCAAGGATTTTTTTCGGCTTCGAGGAATCTCCTACATCGCCGTCGCCGTGGACGGGATGTTTGAAGGCGCGACTTGATGCCTCGACGACGGCCAGTTTTTTAAATCTGTGTTTATTATACGGGAAAACCCGGTATCCCCCGATATTACATTTTTATACCAATACCGAGCCAACAATATTGGCGGGCCGCTGTTATCGAACCTTCCCAGTGACCATGCATACCCGTATGGAAACTATTTAGTGCACTAGACATAAGCAGCACTCTACACGGTGTGAATAAGTTGTGCCAATGCGTACCGTTTTCGGCCGCGAATCACATGCCAAGTGCGTAATTTATGTGTAAAGAAAATGCAAACGGTGCACAAACTAGTCTACGTGCTTTTCAGGCGTGCCGTGAATTAAAAAATGAATAGCACGCATTGCCACGCCAAACCGTAACACAAGACAACATGCACGCCACCTTTGTGTTTTGCTATTTAGTTATTTATACATATGTTTTCAATAACTCAATTGGGTTTCTCACCTTTATCAAAATGCTGGCACTTGCAATTTTTTTTAGGCTCCATTTGTTTTTTTGCTGTAGTGATCAGAAGAAAAGCAGGGACTTGAGGCGAGAAAGAAATTCTTTGTCTGCAATGAAGGTAAAAGTAACGCTAAATGTTCATTTATCCCTTTCATTCATCGTTTATTAGTATCTTTGTTTTGATAATATCACACATATTTATTTACATATTTTAAACAGCGCTTTCTATATGTGAAACATGTTTTGTGAAAAGAACGGAAAGAAAAAGAATGGAAAACGGCATAGATTTGGGTTATTGCTGTAATGTAAGGGCAGAGTAACAAAAGGACTAGAGGCTTGTAAAGAAATCCGAGGCTTCGTTTCGATCTCCTTAAGCAAAGGAAACGGCAAATTCCACCTATTATCTACAAGTTTGGATGGAAATCACTCCATGTCAGTTGCTTTATCTACCTCTGCATACGCTTTAAAATGCTGACTGCATTACTGGTTTGCTCCTTTGCCGCTTTTGCGGCATTGGCGCTGTTACTGTTGTGTTGTTGCAGTAAAAATGTTACTAAATCACCGTGCAATCCAAGAGAGCTACATTACTCATGCTCTCAACATCATTATAAAAGTGGTAATAAAGCTGGTTTCTCCAATGTAAGAAGTTCACTCCAGTGATTGCCCGCTACCAGTTAAGTAGGTGAGAATTTAATTCTCGCCACCCATCATCTGCATGTTGACACCCTTCATATTCTGTTAATTCACCCATTTGACCCTGCAAAATGACTGGAAAAATTCTCACACACACACGCTCAGCGCCCCCCGCTGCCAGCCGACATGGTACAGGCTGTGCGTTGAGACGGCCCCAGCTGAGGCAGCAGCACAGAGAGAGAGAGAGAGAGAGAGCTGCTCACAGCCAGTCTCCACACACACACACACACACCTACAGCACATTCACTCACTCATACACACACTGGCGCGGTGGTTAGTCCGCCGCTGCCACCACCATCGCTGCCGCATGTGTCGGTGCGCTTACAGGTGGATCGTAACACTGCGGGCAAGTGTAACCTTGGTGTCATGTAAGTAGGCTGTGATAGTGCTGCATGGCTGCGAGATAATGCAAGCATGTTACATGACCGTGCATCGTTCCTCGTCTGCAGTCTCTTCTGGCTGTGTGTGCGTGGAAGTGGGAAAGTGAAGGACGCATCGATAGACACGCCGGTCTTTGCTGTGCTGGACGCAACCAGCGAGTGACCGATGACGAGTGCGGTGTTTGCGATGCATGTGATTGATTGGCTTGCTTCACTGGAGTTTCCATGCATTTAAAGCTCCAGGACAGAACAGACAGGCTGCCCAAACCCCGACCCCCCCGATTGATTATTAGGATTGATTATCCACCCATGCTGTTGGCAAGCCGGGACGGCCGCGTGACCTTAAGCGCATAAAGGTTGATTGTGTCTGTTTTTTGTTCTGTGCTGATTTGAATGGAAACGACAGCTATAGAGCAAGAAAGGAATATCATCGGACGTTGCCTTGGTCGTCATTTTATGCTCTTGAATGTGATTTTCCAGACGCTTCATTGGATAACGCACATTTTTGTCATTTGAACACGCTTTTTGCTGCCAAGTAAGCTGAGCAATAAATTCCCAATTCCTCAAACAATCAATCAGACCTCAGAGTGGCCCATTGAGCCTTAAATCTTCTGAGGACATTTTAAACAGTTCAGTATCCATTTTCTGTCCCTACTGTAATCACGGTGCCTAAAAGGGATGAGCTTTTTCTGTGGTGCCTGACAACTTTAGATGGTGGAAAAGCAAAACAGCACCTGTGCGGAAGACCTAATTGCTTTTACTGACTCGAGTGAGTCACTCACTGAAATGCATCAGGTACACTAATCCCTCTTTTATTGCGGTTAACTGGTTCCAGAACCGACCGTCATGAGTGAATTCCCTCAAAGTTGGATTCCTTGTTTAGAAATGGAATATTTTTGTAGCTCGAGCACAGAATATCTTTTAAATACATAAAAAAAAAAGCATTATTAGAGCCTTCCAGACATGAAGAGAGGCGGGGTACACCCTGGACTGGTCGCCAGTCAATGGCAGGGCACCAACAATATTGTTTGGCTGATAAACCTCTGTGAGTCAGGTCCCTAAAAAAAATAAAAGTCCATCCAATAAAAGAAGATTGGCACGTAAAACACAGTAGCGGTGGGATTATTAATTATTGACATGCTGGTTAAAGAAAGCGTTTGGAGTCAAGCGCATGGAAAAAGTGGAATGTCTTGTCGAAGCAGTGAGCGCTAAAAATGTTTTCAAAAACTGAATGTTGACATGCAAATAAATGGCCAACTGAATTACAGCCGTCCTGACGTGGAATTATTCAGCCACCGTTACAATACTTTTAGGGTAGGACTAATTATTTGACATGGTCATAGATCAATTTGTGGTGTGACTTAGAATATAACAACAAGCGGTTAGAGCGGGAGGTCCTGTGCAAGCTCCCGGCACCATGACAGAGGAGTCTGGGCACAGCGAGGGAGGACAACAGCTGTATATGGAGCCGGATATCCAGCGTCCAAAGTAAAACTACCTCAACCACGGTAGCCCGCGGACATGTCTGCAAGGTGGTGGTGCATTTTACCCCTCATGCGGGTGGCGGGAGTCGAGTGGCAACCTGCCTTGAGGCGTATTCACAGCACCTAGAATGTCGGAGTTAACCGGATCGGCCCAATCTTTTGAGAACAATGCTGCAACAAGACTGACACTGTCCGCTATCAGTGGATGTTTGCATGAACCATCAACTTGGTCAAGCAAGGACACGGAGGTCCTTAAAAAATAGTTAAATAATAAACAGCTCATTGCTGTTGAGCCATGTTTGACTCATGGTGTCATCTAAGAAAAAGACGTTCAGCACACAGCAACTTCATACGCAAAAAGACAAGCACTAATGTGAGTGTAGAATAAAAAAACAACTATTTTCACTGCTTCCCATCATGCACTGCAAAGCAGTTTGTTAGCTCCTAGCTCCCTCTACAGCCATTGCAGTGTCATACATTATATATTATTCTATGTTATCTATATTAACGTTTTTACAATGTGACATTTTGCCGGTGTGTTCCTACTTAGTGGACGCTGTTCCAGTTCAATTGAACAGTTTGAGGAGAACAACAGCGTCTGCTTTTTTGACAGCTGACAGCTTTGATTACGGAAAAACTAAATGCACTGCACCGACACGTACGCCATGATGGGACGAGTTCAGCAAATCTGCAAGTCCCACTCAACGGTAACGGTTTGGCCCTTTCATGTTTGCTCATGCACCGTACCTAACAAAACCCTTGTTTGGGTCTTCCTGTCATAGATTTTGGGAAAGCATCATTTTCTGTCCTTTGATGTATTTGTTTGGTTTGTGTTTGATTTTGTGCATGCTCAGTACAGTACACGTCCATCTGTCTTAGCCGTGGCTTTGACGTCACGCACATCACGTGGTCCTCGGCCTCACGCTGCCACTTGCGAAATGTCAGGTTATTGATAGGCGCACGTTAGAGGCAATTCGCTTTGAGGCTGATTGGAAAAGTATGAAAAACAACACCGACTTAATGTGACGGCAAGGTTGCCACGAGAGCGATAAAAAAACGTTGTTTTGTTGCTACAATTGAATCGTTCATCTTCAGTTTCCTTTGGAAAAATGTCCAACATTTATGTATTTAAAATGTTTTTATTTCCCATCATTGGCCTTTTAGGGACTTTGTGCTGCTTCTCACTTGAGTTTGTGAAACATTAGAGCAAGATTTTGGTGTTTTTGGGCGACATCCGGTGCATGTGAGAATAACGTTTGTTTAAGCGGCAGGGAGGCTGAAATGGCTACCGGTAAATCTTTTCTAATTCTTCCCTTTTGTTCTATTAACAGCTTGATTGAGCTGCTCTACTATAGCCAGCCATTCCAATCGCACCTTATCTCCCAGTAGACAGCCCGATTCAAAGATAGACTAACATCCCATTCTATTTCTAGTCCTTCTTTCTAGGCCTCATGCCCGTTGTCCTATTTTTCACTCAAATCTTCTTTTTCTTGCTGTTTCCTGACAAACAAAAAGGACATGGCCGTTGGAATGCACGGGTGCAGAAATATATTATCAGGCTCCCCTTTAGGAGGACTTAAGTTCAAATTGGACTGATCACGTGGCATTTATAAAGCTGATATCTTCTATAATTATGCTAATTATATAAGGCACTTATGACTAATTAAAATGAATTTCCTTTGTATTTTTTATATTTATTATACATTTTATGAATCCCTATTTTTGCCGACTTGAATATTCAAAATGTGATGCAACATGGTGGTCCAACTCTAATGATAGTTTCCCCAATATTACTAATGACTTATTACAGGCGTGTCTAAAGTGCATTTGCAGGCCGCTGCTCATTATGTATTGGCACGCACGTAGAAATACAATTAACCAAAAACACCACAATGTAAACAGAAAAAGCAATGTTGATACTAATAATGCATAATAACGTATCGCTTTACCTTTAAATAGTCTACATAATGCTTTTTTGGCTAATTAATGATAATATATATATATATATCATTCATTCAGTTTCTATGCCGCTTATCCTCATAAGGGTCGTGGCTATGCTGGAGACGAGAGGGCGGGGTACACCCTGGACTGGTCGTCAGTCAATCGCAGGACACATATATCAATATATAAATTGCATATATTGTATATATAAATAATAATATATAGGTGGCCCTCTTGCTTCCTTTGATTGCTCAGTATGCGGCTTTTTTGGACACACCTGACTTGTCATACTCTTATACACTTATTCAACACAATATTAGGTACTAATTATCACATACAAAAATTAAGCTTTTACAAAAATAATACGGCAATTTTTGGTAGATATTAATACAACAATATATTTATTATTCTACAACATTTTATGGTGACCCACAACGGAAGTTAGCCATGCTACCAGTGGCACCAAACCTGAGTCTTTTATTTAAGCCAGAGCAACCAATATTTACTACCAAGTTTTTACATTTTGTCTTAAAAAACAAATCTTCCTCAGGTCTGGCGGCCCTTTTAGCCTGGATAACTGTCCCGTGAACTTGCAGGATTTCCCTAATGCAGTTGTTTTGACAGCATTTTTCTTTTGCATTTGTTGGGGATCCTGCATTGTTTATGTGGTTGCAGCTTTCATTTGTTGCGTACCTCATCTTGTGACCTAAAAGTGCAGGTGCATGTTCTCGTCCCCTGGTGGAATCTCTTGCACCATCTTTTCTCACAGGCAGGGGGCGCTCTGCCAGCATGCCTGCTGCTGTGACTGCTGCAGTGGGCACAGCTCAAATGTCAGCACATGGCTCAAGGACATTGTTAGACACAGCAGGAAAGTAAGAAATGCCTGTTTCATAAGCACACTTTCTTACCGGTTTGCATATTGACTTTGCATTTTGCGCAGTACGACAGCCACGGCAGAGAAAGCACCTGCTGTTGCACTCCTACATGACAAATGCCGAGCATGCATTGCAAAACGCAAAGAGACAAGCATGAAAATGATTCCTTCCAATTATACATCAATAATATCTATATGTTAGACAGCAGGGCCATCATCATATGGTGTTAGCATCTGCTCGTGTTGGCGATTATGTTCGCCATGTGGTGCTCGAGTTCATGAAGTCCAATTAGATGCACTTTCACTGGAAAAAGCTTTTCATTATTGCACTTTTTATAGCAGTGTTGGATCATCATTTGTCACTGTCAAGTCACAAGGACGGGACATAAAAGCAGGGAGTGATGCAAAGGGGACATCCAGCTTTTGGCGCTTGTTTTAATAGAGTAAGGTGCATTGTCGTCCCCGGTTTATTGCGGTTAATTGTGTCCAGACCACACCACACAGTAAGTGACTTTCTGCCAAATAGAATTCAATATTAATACATGGAATATTATTGTAGTTACAGCACTGAAAACCTGTTGATGACTTTCTAGATAGGATTTTTACCACTATTAGAGCCCTATAAACACAAAATAACACCCCTACAGCCACCTCTACACTCATATTATTCTTTGTTTACAACACATTGCGCAACTATAATGTGCTCACTGCAGGGACACGAGAGACACTTTAAACATAACCGATTAGCCAATTAGCCTTGTAGCGATGTAGCGAGGGACTGCTGCACAGAGAGTAGGACACATGCTACTTTAGTTGCAGCATTTGACTTCTTCATGCCAGACCTCCCTGTCCTTTCTCTGTTTTGTGGGGCAACAGATTGGCCAAGAAAACATTGTATAGGTGTAGTATCCTGGATGGAACACGCATTTTATGACTTTTGACCCTAGCTAGGTCCGCCATCTTGGCTCAAATAGCAGTCGGAATCAGTTTTGCTTTGACAGAGGAGAACAATGCCTGCCTGCCGGGGTGCTAAAGAGAGAACACGTTGGGATTTTAGTAAGCATTCAAAATCAGTACGATTGAAAGATTGTTGGAAAAGAACATGCTCTGTATGACTCTTATACTCTTTATGACTCATATAATCTTTATGACTTTTAACTTGAGCAATTGTCAGCCATCTTGGCTCAGTCAAATCAGGCGCTTGCTTTGACGTAGAAAAAAAAATCCCTGCAAGTTTACTGGCAAGAGTAAACTGGTCAAAATCAATCAGGTATTGCTGGTAATGTTGGAGTGCTAAAAAGGTTTCTGTTGAATCTTTAAAAATGTTGGCCATGTTGGCGCAAATATTTGTCAAAATAGGTAACGTTCTTGATCCAAATGTGGAGCAAACATCAGTCAAAAGGGTTCTTGCTTTGACATAGACTTACGTTGACTGATAGGGAAAATGTCAATGTCAAAATATTTATGGCGTTTCTGAATTATGTCCGCCATCTTGGCTCAAATGAGTAGGATTGTTGGCTTGCTGACCGCTTCTTATCATATTGAATTGTCCTTTTGCTCTCTGCTAGAGAGTCGTGTGCAGAGACGAGCGCCTCGGAGGTAAAACGATGCCCAGGTAGTGTCAACCCGTCCTGGAACGCATTGGGATTAGCGGCAGTGCCATCTGGTACTGTTGATGATGTCGTTTTTTTCTAGTCTTGTAATGAAGATTCAGTCATCAGCTCGACACGTCATTGGCTGCCTACACACACACACACGCACACACGCAATTTCCCAGGAGAGAATTTGTTTGCTCTCATTTAAGGGGTCTAGCTGGCACAGATGTCAATCTTGGCATGCATTGATGGAGCCTAATGGAGGAGTACAGTAGGAAAAGTTTGGAGAATGGAGGAAGTGTAAGTCACCGATGTTGAATAGATGATCTCTTATGTTCATTTTCTTGATGACGAGCCAAACGTGACCAGGTAAACCTGGATGCTCAACAGGAGTGGAGTAGAATAGTTTGAATGACAAACACTACAGCACCAACAACACTGTAAGGGTTATAGAACATGTTCATCGAGACATGCACATTTTGCAGCTTCACCCCATCACAGTTTTTCCAAAATATATAAATTAGTATGTGTGAATGGAAACGTGGATGTTTGACTAAATGTTACGTATTTTGCCTAAATTAAGCATGAAATAAAATACAGACATAAAGCACTCACAAGATGCATTCAGAGATGATATGTAATATTCCACACTGGTCACTGGGTGTCGGTAATGCCGGGTGAAACACACAAGCACCAGACTCGATAGCCGGAACGGTAGGCTTTTATTTGCGAGTTTGAATTATCTCTCAGGCAAAATAATCTACAACACAGGCAACTGCTGAGGCCGTAAACCAGGCTAAACTAAAACTTGGAACCCCGGACGTCGCTTCATGACCCCCACCCCACTCAGCTTCCCTAGCACCGAAACACATTTACAACAATAGAAATGTAGGTTTTCAATGTCTACTATTCTGTTATCTCCTATATTAGTATAAAAGTGACTATAGGGGTGTTATTTTGTATGTAGAGGGCTCAGATAATGTCGAAGCTCATATTTAGAAGGTTGTAAACAGGTGGCGGATCATATGACTTCTCCAACGCTGTCCCGAGTTTCCCGTACAGTGCAAGCTTTGCGCCTCAGCTCACGATATGGTGCGTTCAAGGACTCGAGGAACACATTTCGTAATTTCAAAGCTTACGTTGATTAGGTTTATGCAATATATAAGAAAGGACGTTCGTAAATGACCACAGAGAGACACGTGTCCTTGAAGTTGAAAAGAATGTGATGTTTCCTAGGTTAGGGGAATAAGAGCTTCTCTCCAATGAAGATCGCCGAAATGTAATGAGACTGCAACTGGAGCGTTTGGGGGGTGTTAGGGTTATGATCAAATGGTAGGGACGTCGTAGATAAGACGTGCCCTTCCCCACAACCCCCTGCTCCTCACCACCACCCCCTCCGACGGTGCGCGGCGACATGCCGCCTCTCCATTTTGTCGTCCGAGCAATACGCGCACCCCTCCTCTCCTCTTTCTCCGCATCTGAGAGGAGCATCCTCTCCTCCCCCTCCTCCTCCCTCTCCCCCTCCTCCTCCTCCTCGCTCTCTCTCTGCTTGTCCTCAGAATGAGGTTAGCAGCGGCGCTAGGAAAGACCGCAGCAGGCTGTGGTTCTGCCGTCCTCGCCGCGAACGCCCCGTCCTTCACCTTCTGTCCTCTGTGGCCTAACCCCCTCCTCTTCTGTCCCCCCCCCCGTGCAGCAGCGATGGGGCGCACCACCATGTAGAAGAGGCAGCCATGGGAAGCCACGCATGGAGCGGGTCTGGACTGCAGCCGTGGTGAGCCTGAGCTCCTCATCGTCCTCCTCAACAAGGACCGGTGTGACCCTCTCAGGACCTGACCACCGGGGCCGTCCGACGCTCACCTGGATGCTCCCTGCGGTCTCTTCGTCCCCCCCCCTCCCCTTCCACCCTCCTGTTGTCAGTGTTGGATTTTGCCCCCTTTTTTAATATCTCTACTTAGCTTGTATATTTTTGGCCGCCAACTCGGAGACCGATCCTGTCTTCCCAGCAATAGCAGCTGGAAGGGACCGAGCGGCGGGCATCATGGGGGACATGTCCAACAGCGATTTCTACGCCAAGAACCAAAGAAATGAGGACAACCACGCGGCGGGCTTCGGCTGCTCGCTCATGGAGCTGCGCTCGCTCATGGAGCTGCGCAGCTCCGAGGCGGTGGTCAAGCTCCAGGAGGACTACGGGGGCATCGAGGGACTGTGCACACGACTGAAAACCTCACCCACGGAAGGTAAGCCCCCCCACCGCCCCCGACTCTTCCATTTCACGTCTTTTCTGTGCGTGGATGTCTTGTTGTTTGATACCATCACTCACTTCCTGCTGGGTTGAAGACCTGGAGGAGGTTGTGGCGTACGTAGGATGCTCAGAGCGAAGGGAGTCCCTTTTGAAACGCACCCGTTCCCCGCTTAGTATGCAGAAGAATCTCTCTGGACAGTTTAGAGACCCCGGATGTGTGTCATTCTGCCGGCAGCCAATCACAGGCTGCTCTGCTGAGGAGCGTACCAACTGCTTTGAAGGTTTAGTCCTTGCGAGATGTGCAGTCATCTTCATGTCCGAGCGCAAATGCAAGAATTATCTTCGAGCACCGAATTCATTTCGTAGTATTCCAGTTTGTTGTGAATAATTTCAAACTATTTTTCCCATCAGAAAAGAATAAATAGTCTGGCATGAGTAAAACAATATTTGACATTGTTTTTCATTGACATTAACATTATGAATTAACCATTCAATTCTGTAACAGCCGTGCAAGTGTAATATTAAGTAACACGTGCACAAGTTTGTTCACCAAAAAAGTTTACCCTTAAAATGATTTAAAAAATAGACCAAATGAAATTGACCTTTCATAACAAAAACTAGCCGTATAGTCTAGCGTTAGCGTTGCATGGACATCCTCCTCCTTTTGGTTTTCTACATGAAATGACAGTTTTATGTAATTAAGATATTTTTTTCATAGTTTTCTTCAAATTTGTATTTTCTTTTTTACTAAATTAAAAAATTTCCAGGACTGTCAATCATCAGAAACCCCCCCCCAATTCACTTTACAAGCAATGTTTTAATCAACATTTTAACTGCATGATCTACTATACAAGCGTTCAATGAGCTTAACCACTGTTGTGTTATGCTAAAATAATGAAACGGCCTCTACAAGGAAAAATGAACTTTTTAGCATGAAGTGATCAAATACCAACAAATCGCTATAAAATGATAACAAGTCATAGATGCGGGCAAGTGTGCACTGGTCTGGTGTTGTCCCGCACCGCTAATAAAATCCAACCTGAACTGTAAACATAATAAACACATAAGTTTTAGGTGCCATGAGTGCCACATCCACTCACCAAGCTAAGGGAAAAAATATTTAAACGTGGGCCGGCTGTTGGAACGGAAGAGAACGGGGTTCAGAAGAGCAAGAGATGGATAAGGGTGAGGTTTTTTCTTTTGATTGAAAAAGGGCTGCTCGGAGCAAGTTTTCTGTGCAAAAGTGGGGGTAACTGAGTGTGCATACGGTACTGAACACAGGAAGGTGGTTGGTTTTTTTGGTTTGAGATTTTTTACATTTTCATTTTTTATTTACACAACAGTAGACACATGCACAAATGTGGCAGGTCAATTCCCGCGGGGCAATAGTGCCAGAACAGGCTGCTGGAAATGAAAGTATGCATAACTAGAAAAGCACTTGCAGAGCGCAGACGTCCGCCATGCGCCAAAATTCCCCCCATATTGTGATTCCCACCATAAATATTCATCCTACATTAATTTGACCTACATATTTAAATTCCTTGACCATGAAAACCTACCATGGAAAGGTTGAATGACTTAAATAAAGCTAGCGAGGCTAACACCTAGCATAATCGCGCTAAATGTCTGCTTAAATTCATATTCATGAAAGTTGCAAAAATGGACGTAACATGTTGACATTAGCTTGCTAACACCTAGTATAACAGTGCCTACCTAAGCAAATGGTGAGGAATGCTAGTAAGCTAATATTAGCATGCTAACACCTAGCATAACAGTGCTAGTGTTTATACATGTCTACCTATGAAAATAAGTAAGATGCTACTATGCTAATGTTAGCATGCCAGCAATGCTAACATGTTAGCATTAGCGTGCTAACACCTAGTAAAACAGTGCCTACCTAAGCAAATGGTGAAAAATGCTAGTAAGCTAATATTAGCATGCTAACACCTAGCATAACAGTGCTAAGTGTTTATACATGTGTCCACCTATGAAAATGAGTAAGATGCTACTATGCTAATGTTAGCATGCCAGCAATGCTAACATGCCAATGCCTAGCATGATGGTGGTAAATGTGTCTACACAAGAAAATAGCAAAAAAAAAGTTAGCACTGTGCTAACATACTAACATTAGTATGCTAACACCAAGCGCAACCCCATATTGTGATTCTCACCAAAATCGTACGTTGTTTGGACCAGTCTTTGATGTTTCGTTGAACCTGTGCAGAACCGTTTTTTGTGGAGTTAAATGCACAAATGCAGAAAATAGTCCTATCTGGGAACCCTTAAAAAATTACCAGATATAATAAATGAATACAAATAGTAAAATGTCCCCCCGCATCCTGTGATTCTTCAGTATGCGACTGTTGGTGGACAAAGTTTGCACCCCCCTGTGGCCTAACGCTATGTTTATGGAACGTCAGATGCAGGAATTCTCATGTTCCGGGACGTTAGTCCAAAACGGGGCTCAGCTCAGCCAAATTAGTCCCATGCTGGGACTCCAAACTTTTGACCGAGCCCCGTCTCGGTCACGTTAGGTTCCTCACGCGATCCAATCACGTGCCAGCGCCGGCACCGCCTTCCACCGAAGTCACTTGTGTGACGCTGACGCAACCTCCAGGGCACCGACCCGCTCGCTGGACTGTCTTGTGACCAAACAACACGAAACGCAGCCGTGTTGCGTGACCCGCGCACCACGGTGATGATGACGAGGGGCGCTGACGAGGAGCGACTCAGACGGGCCCGGGTCTCCGTGCGAAGCGATTTGCGCCCGCAGCGGCGCAGCAATATTGAGATGAAGCTGATTTGCAAAGGCACAATAAAATTAGCATAAGTGACACATAATTCCTCGCCAGCACCCGTTTTATTAGTGTGCTAAACACCGGTGGTGGGGAATTAACTGCCTGTGGACTTCCATCACATCAAACCGCAAAGTAATGAAACAAAAGGCGCAGTATTGTAGGTATTGTTATTAATAAGCCTAATCTCTGTTGCTGCCTGTTAGACTGACAATGGATGCATCAACATTGGCATACATGCTACTGCTACGCTATCATGACCTTACACGAGGACACCGTACCTCCCCAAAAGTGGCTTATTGGCGTACGTGTGGCTAGAGTCTGTTTGCGCGCACCGAGCATGAGAAAAGTCTACCATGCACCAGAATTCCCCCCATATTGTGTGATCCACACCATAAATATTAGTCCTACCTTTTCACATTATTTGATCAGCGTGTTTAAATTCCTTGACCATGGAAAGGTTGAAGGACTTGCATAACGCTAACCATGTTAACATGCTAACATTAGCATGCTAACACCTAGCTCAATAGCGCTAAGTTTTTGTATCGGTACCCACCTCTGAAAATGCTAAAAATGTTGGTATAATTATGTTAGCATGCTAGCATGCTAACACCTAGCATGTTAGCGCTAAATGCCTGCTTAACTTCATATTCATGACAATTCAAAAAAAAATGATGGTATGCTCATGTTAGCATGCTAGCAATGCTAACATGTTAACATTAGCGCGCTAACACCTAGTATAATAGTGTCTACCTAAGCCAGTCTGAAAAATGCTAGTATACTAATATTAGCATGCTAACACCTAGCTCAATAGCGCTAAGTTTTTGTATCGGTACCCACCTCTGAAAATGCTAAAAATGTTGGTATAATTATGTTAGCATGCTAGCATGCTAACACCTAGCATGTTAGCGCTAAATGCCTGCTTAACTACATATTCATGACAATTCAAAAAAAAATGATGGTATGCTCATGTTATCATGCTAGCAATGCTAACATGTTAACATTAGCGCGCTAACACCTAGTATAATAGTGTCTACCTAAGCTAGTCTGAAAAATGCTAGTATACTAATATTAGCATGCTAACACCTAGCTCAATAGCGCTAAGTTTTTGTATCGGTACCTACCTCTGAAAATGCTAAAAATGTTGGTATAATTATGTTAGCATGCTAGCATGCTAACACCTAGCATGTTAGCGCTAAATGGCTGCTTAACTACATATTCATGACAATTCAAAAAAAAAATGATGGTATGCTCATGTTATCATGCTAGCAATGCTAACATGTTAACATTAGCGTGCTAACACCCAGTATAATAGTGTCTACCTAAGCCAATGGCGAAAAATGCTAGTATACTAATATTAGCATGCTAACACCTAGCTCAATAGCGCTAAGTTTTTGTATCGGTACCTACCTCTGAAAATGCTAAAAATGTTGGTATAATTATGTTAGCATGCTAGCATGCTAACACCTAGCATGTTAGCGCTAAATGGCTGCTTAACTACATATTCATGACAATTCAAAAAAAAAATGATGGTATGCTCATGTTATCATGCTAGCAATGCTAACAAATTAACATTAGCGTGCTAACACCCAGTATAATAGTGTCTACCTAAGCCAATGGCGAAAAATGCTAGTATACTAATATCAGCATGCTAACACCTAGCATAACCGTGCTAAGTGTTTATGTACGGTATGTGTCTACCTATGTAAAATGGGTGAAGGTGCTACTATGCTAATGTTAGCATGCCAGCAATGCTAACATGCTTGCATTAGCATGTTTGTCATACTTTAATGTTTCAGATCAAACAAACAAGTTTCAATATTAGTCAACAATCACAAAATGCTGTTTTTAAATGAAACCCTATATTAGAAAGATGGAAGAAAGTTCAATTTTACATGTCCCTGTGTGGAAAAAGTGATTGCCCCGTAAACCTGCTAACTAGTCGGGCCACCTTTAGCAGCCTAGATCCCTTAATGTCTCTTACAGCGCCGTGGAGGAATTCTGGCCCACTTCTCTTTGCGGCCACACTGGGCCACCTTTTTAAGGTGCCACAGCATCTCAGTAGGATCAGGTCAGGACTTTGACTAGGCCACTGCAAAGTCTTGATTTTGTTTTTCTTCAGCCATTCAGAGGTGGCCATGCTTGTGTGTTTTGAGTCATTGTGCTGCTGCAGAACCCAAGATGGTTTCAGCTTAAGGTGACAAACAGATGGCCCAAAAATTCTCCTTCAGGGTTTCTTGGTAGACGGCAGAATTCATGGTTCTTTCAGCAAAACAGCCCAAACCATTCCACTACCACCACCGTATTTTACTGTTGGTATGATGTTCTTTTTCTGAAATGTGGCATTACTTTTATGCCAGAAAAGTTCAACTTTTTTCTATTTTGCCCTAAAATGTTTGATGATCTGAAACATTGAAGTGTGAATGCACTTCATGCTTGACATGGCATGCATGCATGCAAAAAAAACCCAAACCATTTTGCATGGCATGCAAAAAAAACCCAAACCATTTTGCATGCATGCAAAAAAAACCCAAACCATTTTGCATGGCATGCAAAAAAAACCCCCAAAAAACCTACTGTAAATAAAAAATAAGGGGGCAGGCTTCGCTACACATCATAAAGTCAAGCTCGACTATCGTATGAGGCAGCAATTGTCTTCAGGACCCATGGAACTGGGATTGGAGTCACGGTGTAGAAGGTATGGGTCTACTCCAATTTAGCACTATCGAGTGACCATATCTGTTGAGACCTTTGCACAGTACTGCATCTCTCTAAACATAATCCAATCAGTCAGAAACTCCTCACTAAGTGCTTGTCGAGTAGCAAATGCAGTTTACTTCGGTAAGACAGGCCACGAGGAACAATATGTAAACATCTACTCAATTATTCAAAAGTCTCTTATGAGATGCGTTATTATCGCAGGCGTGTGAGATGTATTGGATTTGGAGCAACAGCGTTTTTCTATAACGGCGTCACGTCTAATGCAACGTCATCGTCTTGGCTAACAAGCAAGATGCCGCGCTCTTCCCTTGGTGAAGGATGATCATCCATTGATGGAATGGATTTATTCTCACGCGCATGGAAAGTGCTGCAATTTGCATCATTGATCCCCGGAGATGCATGTTTACCACCTCTTTTTTTTCCCTTCTGTGCGGCTGCGTCACGGAACACATGTTGCATCAGAAATATGATCATGCTAATTATCTTTGATGGGATTCCGTGTTGCTCGCTGTCAACTGCTGGAGGATGTAGTGTGTGTGTGTGTGTGTCCACGCTGGTAAAGTGGGGCGCTGGAAGTATCGGCCCCTTCACTCGATACCCCCAGTGCGTCATAGCTGGAATCCACGACGCAGCACATGAGAGCTGCTGTATAGAAATACAAGTATAATTGACTTCATACTGCAGGGACTGTTTACTTATTCATTTGGCATTAAAGCCACAGTAAGGAATATTTGTTGCATTGGAGTTTTTTTAGCATTCTGCAAATGTTGCACTGCACGGGCACACAACCACAGCCACAATCTCTTAGTAAAGCAAAGCAGATTTTTGCAGCTATTAACGAAATATCTTCTATTGCTTCGTTTAGGCGGCCGCCTGTGAGTGCTTTTAGACAGGGGAGGGGCATGCCGCAGTACTCGCCGCCAAAAGTCCGGTCACTAAATTGGTCCCTTTTTTGAGAAAGAGTGTCCTAAATAAAAGTCCCTTTTGCTACATCTTCTTCTCTGCCAAACCAGGTGTGTTAGAATATGATAATGAGTCTTTTCAATGAACCACTAGTGCGTGGGAAACACTGCACTAGTACTAACGCAGCACGAGGGGTGTCGTGGCTGGTCCACAAAAAAATGTTTTGAACAGTAGTTAGAAATTATATAAGCTACCATAAAGGATTTGTGGAATAATTGCTCAGAAAAATTAAGCCCTTTAGCTTATTTTGGAAATCAAATCCTGCATGTTTAAAAAAAGATAAATTCATTCTTTTACTCAATATTTTAAAAAAAATTTGAATGCTTTCTATTTAATTTCATTCATTTAGGTTGTATTTAACACCCACACTGAGACCGATGGGAACAAATTATCACAGATAATATTTATTCATGTATTTCAAATACATAATTATTGAAAATTCTTAATATGTATATTTTAAAATGATTTGTAAATGTATTATGTTTAAGTAATTTAGGTTGTGAGACAGATAGCAAAATGATCATCTAAATTATCATCTATATTTCAAACAGTGTATGAAATACGTAGGTATTTAATATTTTTACTATATATTCTAGAAATATTTGTAAAGGCATTGTATTGGTATTATTGTTATAATTGAATTAATTTAGTTGGTGTTTAATAAAATGGCAACACTTAGGCAAACAACCGAATGATCATATACAGTATAGTTTTTTTTCATATAAATGATGTGTTACAATGGAAGTCTTGTTGAAACACACTCCAAAAATATCATTTACTATATTTTGCCACAACTTCAAGTTGGCTTGAGGGTTAGGCGAATTTACATTTGCATTGTGGGTATTCATTTGATTGGAAATGTGTCATTTTCCTGCTAGTGCTTTGTGGGGCGAATTGTGTGCTCCAGTACATATGACTAGTGATTGACGGGTCTTTGTGTAGGCAGGATGCTGACAGTATGCTGTCTAGGTGAGTGTGGGTTGAAGAAGCTCGTATTTTCCTGCAGGCAGACAGCAGGTGAATAAGTCATGTGGGGCAGATGGGATGTCAGCGCATGCACAGCTCACTTTCACAGATGCTCCAGCAGGACGCTTCACGTGCTACGGACCTGACTCCCGTGCCTCGGATGGATGCTGACACTGTACAAATTCCGTCTTGGAGGCTGCGGCACCTCGAGTTAGTTGTGGGAAGGATGCCGGTGATGCCTCTTCTCCGGCGACAGGACAATGACAGTATCTGATGTGAGAACATGGCGAGGCCTTGGCGAGAAGGAGCTGGAAACATTAGTGGGGGAAGAGGCTCTTGTGGACTACTGTAAATGCTCCAGTGAAGGCCTCCCTTCAATTAACTGCCAAGTATAGTTGCCAGGTGCTGGTCTACGAAAGCAAATATCCTCCAGAGGTTTCTAATGAGCGGCAGGGCAACACACATTGGCATTGATAGCCATGGTTCTTGGCAACGTACTGAAGTAGTTTCCACAAGATGGCAGGGAGCATGAGTCGTCATCATCTACCTCTGCCTTAACGTGCTGCTGCTCCTTACCGCTATTACAACATTGTCTCTGTTGCAGCGGTGTTGTTGTACCACAGCACCCTTTATAAATGACCATGTTTTCATGTTTTTCTTTCCACTTTCTCATGCACACTCTATCATTTTTAAAGCAAACAAATGATTATAATTACAGAATTGTGATAACAACACCTTCTCTTTAGTTATCGTTTGCATCCAATGCCCTCTCCTCTAAACTACTTTATCTCACATCGCTTGTTCAGTCTGGGTTAAGCTTCAAGACCCGACCGTGATAAGTTCATTTCCACGAAGAAAGATTCCTTACTTATAAATGAAATCATGTTTGCAGTTCGAGCCTTTAAAACCGATGTCGACCTTCTAAATGTGTTTTGCTTTACATTAGTAGCCTTCTAGACATAAAACATCACCCCTACGCTCACCTTTACACTCACATTAGCCAATAGGGGAGACATAATAAGAGAAAATAAGACAAAATAAAACATAGTATAGACTCATATGTTAGCAATGGGAAAGGCCCTTGTTCTATTTATCTCCTTCCTCTTCTGTACAGTACTTCCGGCCGTGGCTATCATCTCTATCATTGTATCATTACTGACATGTAGGGACCAGTGGGATATACTCCATATCATCCCAGCGTCTTTGAATGCATCTTCTTATTGCCATATATTTGTATTTTACTCCATGTTGCCTTTTTAATCCTCAGAAATGCTTATCTTAGGCAAAAAATAGAACATATAAATGTGAATATGTTTTGACGAGTAATACAGCGCAATAACCCACGAAACAAAGCAATGATTTCGGAATGTATGTTTTTGAAAAATTGTAATTGGGTGAAGCTAAAAAAGTAAAAGCATGAAGTGGCGTTGCATTACTTTATTAATTAACATAAGCAAATGTATTTAACCCGGTAAGAAAACAAATCTTTTTAGTCCGGCTTTATTAGCCCTATCCTGGATTTTTGACTCTAAAAGAACAGCGTGGCTGCTCGTTGCAGCCAAGGACGGCATTGCATTCAGCATCGCTTGCCTTGAAATAGTGCTACTGGGGCAAGCCCCTTTGGGGAGACTGTGCAGACCTGCCAACATGTATGAATTTGTCATACTCATCATGCAATATGACTCTTGAATAGGCTTCTATGCGTCACTCCTCTCCATTTAGTTGCATTTCGCTGGTTTCAGTTTTGAGTTCAGTCTCTATAGTACAGACAAATAGACTAAATGGTTTAAATATTTCAAATTTGAGGGGCGGGGTCGTTTCTGCCCCCCAGTGGGAGCTTGACAGAAAATAATTGAGAACCATTGCCTTAAGACAAGAATCCATGCCGTACCCATCACCTCACCGCTAACGGAATGAATCCCGATCAGTTCACTAATTGATCGTCTGCGAGAAAACAGAAGACATGAGCGTGCGTGTTTGGAGTTCAAGGACAAGCAGTCTTGTTTAGTCGCTGATTTGTCAAGCAAAAAACCAAGCCGCAATTTCCAAGGGTCTTCCAGTTTATAGTATCAATCAACATTTGATAGCTCCTCATTACACCTTCCACCTGCCCTTTAGCTCTGCGTGCTCCTTTTTTTTTTTTGGCGCCTCTGTTCCCATTTCTATTTGTTTTCTGGTCGGTCGCTGCGATCCCAGCGGGGCCCTCCGTACAGTGCAGTCCAAATAGAGCTGCTCTACATCCATAACCTTCATCATCTTCGCTCGCTCCGGACCACGGCAGTCTTTCCTCAGAGAGATTTTACAGGCAATGAAGGCTCAACAGACAAATGAACAATTCTGCACTTTAACAAGAGATGATGTCTGCTGGTCATTGAAGGAGGGGAAGCTTTTTTTCCGGCCTACATCATTTATGTGTGTATCTGTTTGTATGTAAACTCTACCCCCTGTTACTAGTCATTTTTAACAAAGACAAAACCGCTGGGGATCAATAAAGTCTCCGGATCAGTTCAGAACAATGGAATGCGAGACTTGGAAAACGGTGGAGATTTATACTTTAAGATCGCTGATTCGCCCATTTCACTGTCAATCAAAATTGATTCCGCCTCAGACAGATCATCCAATCATCATGCAGAAGCCGAGCGTCTGGGCCAGCCCACTGACCCGTAGACCCTCAGAGACGCTGAGCGTCCGATGGGTGGGACAAAGCATCATTGCCCTTCCTCTGTTGTTGGATAACTTGCTTATCAACACTTGAGTGAGTGACAGGAAGAAAAGCTCGCTTGACCTGTATGTGAAATGCAAGTTTAAATCAATAGGCCTGTCTTTTTCAGACTTTTTTCTTGAGTGAAAGTATCACCATATATTTGAGTCAGTGCTGGGGTTTTGCTTTTTGCAGTGGAGACAAACAACACTCCAGGAATTGAAAATGTCAGCTGCTAAACTCCTTCCCTCCCTTCTTGATGACATACTCATCTAGCCCTTCCCCACAAATGCGTTCCTGTCTGATGAAGTCTATTTTATTTCCCTTCGCACCCACAAGGGATCGCTTTGTATAACAAGGACACTTTCTCCTCCCTCCCGCTCTCGTTATATTCATGCTAGTTCAGGTAGAAGAGACTGAAATAAGACCGATAGATCCCAGAAGACAGATTATAAATGATACAGAGCCATTCTTCCACTCTGGCACCTTGGCGAGCGAATTCATTTGAATTTTTATTTGACCGAGGTACGCACGTTGTTGAAGAAAAAGGCACCAACGTGGATAAAAATCATTATTTTCTTGTTCCCCCGTTTCGTGTTGGGTTGCTCATACAGAACCACGATTTTGTGAAAATTGGGCTTCTGACACTACTGTGCCTCTGAAGCTGGAAAGTTGTCCATTTATGGCATTTATATACAAGAGTGATGCATAAAAAAGGAGAAAAAATGCCGACTTTCTGCTGGTTTCTCTCACAAGGGCACAGTTCCACCTCTGTTACGGATTTGATATTACATCAGAAAGCGGAAAAGTTGCCATGTCAGTCCTGTTTATTCCTAACAGACACACAAGTAAAAAAAAAAATGTCAAAGGGGCATCTAATACAACCTTGTCGGAAAATTGCCGTGTTGACTTTGTCCCTTTACTCCATGCGTGTGCCTTTTATACAGAATGTTACTGCCAGAAAAGAAAATGCAGAAAAATGCCGGGGAGTGAGGCTTAGGTTTTAAACTTAATACCCCTGTCCAAACATTTTGCTATTCCCTCACACAAAAACTACCTCCATAAGCTGGAAAATTGCCAGGTCAACTTTCCCCTCCCCTTCACCCGTGCACAGATAGAAGCCTAGTGGTCCTAAAGCACTTTCCCGTTTGTCTTGCATAAGAAAAGTGCCCTTTTGAAGGGCACCGTATATGTCAGTCTGGTGAGGTATATTGTGGTACATTATTAGTGTTGATTGATTTATCTCTTTTACAAATAAAATTGTACTAAATGAATAATTATAATTTTCCAAACGGTTTCCCTTTTTTGAGGCTTAAGCACCTTCCCCTCTAAAATATCTGTGCATGGGCCCGTTTACACACAACTCTACACATAAAAAAGGACAAATTCTAACTTTTAACAAATTGTTGCCTTTTATACAGAATATTTCTGTCAAATATGGAAAAATGCCGGTCAGTGAGGCCTTGGTGTTCAACTTCCCATCCCTGTCCTTTTTCGGTATTCAATGTCACACAGGTGCTGTTCTACCTCCAAAGCTGGAAAATTGCCTGGTTGACTTTGCCTCCCCCATTATGTGACATTGACAGTATATACAAGAGCGGCACATAAAAAGTAGAAAAAAATGCCAGCTGCCCTGGCTTTCTGCTGTTCCCTTTCACACAGGCCTTGTCCCACCTCTGTTACTGTTACACCAATCTGATACTACTGTAGAAGGTGCAAAAATTGCCATGTCAGTGCTATTTACAGCAAATCAACATGGACTAAAGATGGGAAAATGCAGCTTGTACAGGCAGTGTGAAAGCACTTCTACCTCTAGAGTTGGAAAAATGCCGAAATGACTTTGTCCCCCCTATTCCATGTTGGAACCTTTTATACAGAACGTTATTGACCAAAAAAATGCAGAAACCGAGAAGGGAGGCCAGCCCTGTCCCTGCTTCCTGCTATTCCATTTCACACAGGCGCTGTCCAACCTCTAAACGTACCTGGTCGACTTTGCCTTCCCCATTCTGTGACATTTACAGTATACACAAGAGCGATGCATAAAAAAGGAGAAAACAAAAAGGCTTTCTGCTATTCCCTTTCACTCTAGCACTGTCCCACCTCTGTTACTGCTCTGATTGATTGCTCTGATCATGTCAGCGCTATTTGTACTGTATGAAAGAGCAACATGATGTGTGAAGTGGGCTGCTACCTCCAAAGTCGGAAAAATGCTCAGTCGACTTTGGTCACCCTATTTCTTGTCGGTGCCTTGCATACAAAACAACGTTAGTCCATAACAATTCAGACAAATGCTAGGAAGTGAGTCCCGCGTGTTAAATTTCACACCACTGCCCCAGCTGTCCGGTAATGTCTTTCTCACAGGGGCTATCCAAGAACTTCTTTGCATTACAGAACTTGGTTACCATAGCCCCCATTCAAGGGTGTCCAAAGTGTGGCCCATTTGAGGAATATTAATGGAGCTGAATCGGTGCAGCAGATGGATGCTTTGGTGTTGTTTTGGACAGGCCTCAGTCACACGACAATCGAATTAAACTGAGCACGCGCACAAGTCAAATAGTCCCCGTTGCCATTTCCCGCACGGGTCTAAAGTGTTTGTGAGCCTGGCATTCAAAAGAAATTGCTTTAATTCATTAGGAAATGTGCTTTAAAAACATTTGAATGGCAAGCAAAGATGAGAGTGTGTATGTTTGACTTTCATGACTATTTGATGACTCTACTTTGTGTTTTATTATCTGTCTCACACACAGCGTATTGTGATCCCATCCTCGCTGAAACTAGACACTGACACCCAAGACGTTACATTGTCACGCTCCCTTTCTGCCACGATCACTTTTCATTCCTTAGGAGCATTGAGGATTTGTACACTGCAACTTTTACTTTTTTTAAACATGGCCGACTCGAAACACGGTACTTTGAAACCACTTTTTCGGTGTCATTCTCCTGTTTATGTAATTGTATTATTTTAGTAGCTCACATACCATGTGACATATCGTGTATTTATAATACCATTTAAAAAAATTTTTTTATTTTCTATTATTTGTATTTGTATGATTATTTTTACATTATTATTATTACATTTACATTATTATTTTATTATTATTTATTTTACAAAAATATAGTAACACTATATATATATAAACATCATTTATACTATTATAGTGTGTATTACTTATATTACATAAAATAATAAAAACATGAAAAACACAGCAATTGACATTATTGACACAGACCTATTTTTGGTTACTTGATGCAGAAGACTGCCGTGCGATTGACTGGCCACCAGTCCAGGGTGCAGTCCAGTCTGCCTCACTCCCAAAGTCAGCTGGGATCGGCTCCAGCAAACCGCGACCCTACGGTAATACGGCCTAGAAAATGAAGGAAGAAATGCTGCAGAAGATGGAATTAGATGAAGGCAATTTATTTGCTGGAAAATAAGAAAAAGCTTTCAAATTTAGTAAAGCATGAAAATATAGCAAAAAAGCAAGACAACTATAAAAAACACAATCTATTGTATTTTCCGGACTTTATTTTTTTTGGTGATTTGACTGTACCGAGACAAGGGTGTAAGACGTCTGAATTGTACGGGTTAACGGGAAAGACCGTTGTCATTTCCGAGGTATAGCTCAGAGGTAGCTGCGTCATTGACTGCGGTCCGATACCCACGTAACGGTCTTATCAACCCGGCAGCACAAAAAAAAGCCAGCGGCGCATCAAGCGGGACACTCAGTGTTTCTGCCTGTCTCTTTTTACAGCCATAACGCCCACTTCTGGTTCCAACAACAAAACAAGCATTCAATTTACTGTAGCGTCCACGCGACAGATGGAGTCAAACATAGCACACGTTGTTTTGTTTATTGTATTTTTTCCATTTTCTATATTAAACAGTAAAGCACGTGTTTGTTAGTTCTAGAACGTTTCTGCTGTTTTGTTAATTTGTGGTTTTGTGGGGGCTTTTCCATCAAAACTTGCATGTAGTCCCATTCAGTTGTCATATGTACTTATTTTTGCATCATTTTATGAATTTAAAACTATAATTATAGTCTATAAAATGTGTTTTGTGCTATCATTTTTAAACGTCTGGAACAAATTAATTGGATTTACATTATTTTCCATGGAAACATTTGCTTTGGTTAAAGTCCTTTTTGGTTAGAGTCCAACCTTCTGGAACGGACTAACTGTTTAAAAGAATGCTACTTTGTGGAAATTCACTTACCACGGCCCATTAACCTTACAATGTGTTTATTAAAACAATGAGTAGACATTAAGAATAATAATTTCAAATATCGTAATGACATTAAACAGCAATAGCATTGTTTTTATACAGTATATAGTAGTAATGTCCACTTCCAGCATTTATGCACTTATGAAAAACGATTACATTTCTTTAAGCATGAGAACATAGGCGACATAATTAAGAAAATATGTTTTAAAAAAAAACCCTAAATACTATTACATATATAAATAAAAAAAAAAAAGAATATTATTGAATACTCTACAGACATATAGCATGTCGGCCTTGTTTATGGAGTAAAGTATTTATGAATTTTATTCTTAAAATCGTTATTTTCCGAAGCATGGGCTTCGGAATGGGCAAAGAAATGGAATATTTTGATTTTGTAAATTCATCTTGGAATCTTTGGCAGATGACTCTCACAACCAGACCAAAGTTATTTGTGTTTACTGTCGCTGTGATTGGAATTGTCACGGATTACGTCGACTGGGGACCAGTGCAAGACTTAGCAATGTAATTGATCTTATTCATTAAGTATTGTGTAAAACTATGACGGGAACAACATCAAATGAAAAGGACAAAGTGAATACGCCGCCACCATCCACCATTCCGAGCCTGCAGGACGACGACGTCCTTCAGAGAGATGCACCCCACAAATATGCACATTAGCACTCAGTAAGGTCGTCAGATCTTATCTTTATGCATTCCCACGTAGTATCAGCATTTGGGAGCAAATATGAGGTGAAACAAAGAGGCTAAAAATAGTATAGTAGTTGTGCAGCGTGTGAGAACAAAGAAGGTGCTTTCAAGGACCATCAAACTGTGGTACAAACCGCTGCTCGTGGCAAACATGAAAAAAAAGTGGGATTTCTAACTGTATATTATTTTTGAATAAAATAATAGCCTATATTTCCAATATCGATATCTCTTTACATAACTTTTGATGTAGTTGTCGTAGTTGCATCATTTACCACAAGAGATTGACAACCCTACTTGTAGACAAACACTTATTTTTAACTTAGACAGACTTTATTGAACTACAAGGGAATTGGCTTGGTTACAGTCGATCAGTTGTTGAAAAAAAGGCAATGCAATATAAATAAAATCATATATATTATATTAGAGTATATGAATAATATAATAAAAATAATGTAAGTGATAAAGAATGAGATAAACATATGAGATAAAGAATATTTGCATATTTACAAATGGTGTGCACTACAAATAAAGTACCTGTGATTAAATTCAATTCATTATGAGTTAATTAATCACGATAATAAACATTTGAATTGATGACAGCCACAGTAATAATAATATAATATAATAATTTAAAAAGTCCCACAGAAATGTTTGAATTATTTTTGAATGAGGCGTTTACAATGAAGGAATGTAGTCCTGCAGTGAAAGAAAATCATGTGTGATAGGAGGGCATGTTGTCTGAGTGGATTTAGGATGATGGCGTATAAATTGTCACCTTCACTGACATTTGTGATCAAGTGAGTGGCGTGTGAGTCAGCGCACGCTGAATGAAGCGTTGGCTGCAATCACTAAACACACGTGTGTGCTCTCACACACGACAGAGTCCCGCTCATTTGAGTCCTGCTACTGTATGCATGCGGTATATAAAAGCCCGTGTCAATTCCCCATCCATCCCCTCCAAAATTGCCATCTATGGACCTTTTGTTGCTGTTTCATTATTGTTTTCCTTGCGTAATGTTCCAGAATCACATGTTTAGGAAGAAGAAAAAGCTGCAAGGCACATTGTCATGGAAACAACAGCGCTTATGCACTTTATGTTACACTCAATTAACGTGCGATGACTTCATCATCTCTTCTCCTTACAGCAGCGTTCATTTTTTTTGGTCTTAGCCAAATTGTCCCCCCTCCAACATGGCTGGTAAGATACATTGTGGAGTGGGATTAGAGTGGATTGTGTGAAAAGAAGGAGCTGTGAGCTGTGTTCTCTCACTCCACGCGGCGAGCTCTCGCATGAGTCAGAGTCGTAGAGCACAGTGCCTGACAGCTAAGCTCACCCACTTCTACCGCTGCCCCCACACACACACGCACACGCACACACATATCCCCCTCATTGCAAACGGCTGTTGTGCTTCCAAGGTATTAAAGGCTATTAAGGTTCCAATACGGAAAAGTATTTCACCCTAATAAAGCGACGTGAAATCATTTGGATGTTTGTCAAAAAGCTTTCATGGTTATTGTTGGACCAACCGGGACACCTCTGAGAATGTGTCGGTGCTAACTTGTGTTGCTAAATTTTGCACGAATTCTGATTCATGACCCACACTTCTTTTTTTAACTTAAAGTTCCATCCATTTTCTATGCCGCTTATCCTCATTAGGGTCACGGGGATGCTGGAGCCTATCCCAGCAGACTTTGGGCGAGAGGCGGGGTACACCCTGGACTGGTCGCCAGCCAATCGCAGGGCACATATAGACAAACAANACATTCACACTCACATTCATACCTATGGACAATTTAGAATCACCAATGAAGCTAACGTGCATGTTTTTGGAATGTGGGAGGAAAGCGGAGTACCCGGAGAAAACCCACACACGCACGGGGAGAACATGCAAACTCCACACAGAGATGCCCAACAGAGATTCGAACCCTGAACCTCCTGACTGTGAGGCCAATGTGCTAACCACTCATCCACCGTGCGGCCCTAACTTACAGTTGTGCTGCAAAAAGTGCAAAAAAAAAAAAAAGCTGAAAGTTCCCACATCTTCTTAAATTTTTGCCTCCTTTGTATGCCTCAATTTTGTCTTAAAGGTTGTGATGTAATCATTTAAGAAATTATGAAAAATACCAAACATTTGCAGCAAAATTGTTATGCTCTTTTTGCTCCTGTTTGCTCTGCTGGTTTAAGGCTCTACAGCAAGGTTGCAAAGATCGTTGCAAGATGTTTTTTGCAATATACAGAAAAATGTTCTATGACATTAGTGCTGTACTGTTTTTAAGGATCTGCTGCAGAAATATTGGTCAAAGATCCTTCATATGACCGAAGCCCTCTGCTGTTACTAATTCAGAAAGATCCTCAATATAACAAGAACATTGTGCGGTTTTCAGGAATTGACAACAAAAAATAAAGATCCTCTATATCTGGGAAGACCATTATATATACCAGGGACCATTTGAAGCCCAAAGTTGTTGGGTTTTTGTTTTGGCTCTTGGCACATTGTAAAATATACAGTTAAAACGGGAAAACTAACAAAAACCTGCAAAAATGGAAGAAAAGAGCCGTGATTTTATGAGAATAGTCAAAACATTAAGAGAATAAAGTTATATTCACGCAGACACTCATTTTGTTTTTGTTAGTCAAGAGATTCTCCATGGAAGAGGAGTACTCTGCTACCTTAACCCTTTTTGGCCCGGTGTTATATACGTAACATGATGTAGGAGGACTCTTTGAGCAGAAAAAGCTTCAAAAAGTACGCTGGACACTTAATTCTACCATATCTGAGCTCTGCTGAATGTTTTATTTGAATTGGAAGTTTTTATGTAAGGTTACAGGAATAAAGCGCGATGTTACATAATATTCAATATCATCAATTTGGCCCCCCCCAAAAAAAATTTGATGCCAGAAATACACTACGTTCATCTGTTTCCATTTAATCTGTATACTGCAAGAAATTATTGTAGAAATGTCACAAATACCTTTGGGTCTAAGAGGGTTGAGGATGTACTGCAAAAATGCAAGTCACAGATCTTGAATATGACAGGATGGCTTTGCTGTTTTTAAGGACCTTCAGCACAAATGTTGGTCGATGATCCTCTTGATGACAGGAACACCGTTGTTTGAATTTTCAAGGATGTACAGTGGAACCCCCGGATATGCAATGAATTTGTTCTGAAAGGATTTTTGTAAGCCAAATTTTTTTGTAATTGTATAATTTCCTTTAATACGCAGCAAAGTGGGCCCGCATGGTGGTCGCGTGGGTAGCACATTGGGCTCACAGTCAGGAGGTTCAGGGTTCGAATCTCCGTTGGGCATCTCTGTGTGGCGTTGGCATGTTCTCCCCGTGCGTTTGTGGGTTTTCTCCGGGTACTCCGGTTTCCCCCCACATTCCAAAAACATGCATGTTAGCTTCATTGGCGACTCTAAATTGTCCATGTGAGTGTGAATGTTTGTTTGTCTTTATGTGCCCTGCAATTGGCTGGAGACCAGTCCAGGGTGTACCCCGCCTCTCGCCCAAAGCCAGCTGGGATAGGGTCCAGCATCCCCGCGCCCCTAATGAGGAGAAGCGGTATAGAAAATGGATGGATGGACACAGCAAAGTGCAGTACAGTATGTACGCTGGCAGCGATAAACCAATCAGAGTACATTACGTAGTACGTACAGTACGTACAGTACCTACACTTGCCTCCACCATGCCCCCAGTAGGTATCCTACCTAGGGGTCGCTGCAAAAAAAAAGTTTGGGAACCACTGATCTAAGGACACGAGTGCATATGTTGAAAATAGGGGTGACATGTTGAATTGTACACTCCGGTAATCTCAGAGAAGGCTAAACCTTGGAGCAGGTCTTCTCTCCACTGTGGGTGTCTTTTCCTTTTTTTGTGTTAGTTTGTGTGAACGCTAGTCGGCCAACCTGCGACATGTGACTGTCAGTGTGTGTGTGTTTGTGCGTGGAGGTTTAATGTGTAGTAATGCCACTGAAGTCGTCATACATCATCTGGTTCTCACTGGATGACACTGGATGACAAGGACTCACACCCTAACCTCTCAGCCGCCTTACACTTCTCTCATTCACTTTCTTTGTCCTTCTCACGCGTCCATTTATTCATCCATCATTCATCCCTCTTTCCATCCATACATCATCCATTCATCCATTTTTATTCACTCATCCATCCTTCTATCCATTATTTGCCTATACATCCATCCATCCATCCATCCATCCCATTATTCTTCCATATTTCCATGCGATAATCCTTCCATTACCCATCCCAATATGTTTTCATCTCTCCTTATCCTTCCATCCCTCTATCCCATCGTCTTTGCACCTTTCCATCCCAATATCTTCCATCTTTGTAATGTATTAACCTGCAATCCCACCATCCCCATATCCATCACTTCTTCTCATTACCCTTTCTTCTCTCCATCCCAGTATCCATTAATCCCGGTATTTTCCATCCAATCATCCAGCCATCCGTCGATCTTGTTGACCTTCCATTTGTCCATCCATCCATCCATTGCGTGATCCTTCCATTCCTCAACCCCGTATACTTCCATCCGTCCTTCTCATTATCTATCCATCCCAGTATCCATCCGTTCAAGTGTTCATTCATCCCTTCACCCCAGTCTTCCATTAATCCCGGAATCTTCCATACATCCATCCAACCATCCTTCGATCTTGTTGACCTCCCATTTCTCTGTCTCATTATCCATCCATCCCAGTCTCTACCATCCATCCATTGCGTTATCCTTCCATTCCTCAACCTCGTATACTTCCGTCCATCCTTCTCATTATCTATCCATCCCTCCATTACAGTATCCATCCATTCAAGTGTTCATTCATCCCTTCATCCCAGTACCCATCTCGATCTCAGTAGCCATCCATCCCTCCAACCCATTATCTTTCCAAGCTTGCATTCATCCATTGATCCATGACATTAAAAGTAGATGTGAGCGTGTCTTGTGTCTTTTTAAATGTTGGATTCAAACATGATGTGTGAGGATATGACGATGGTTTTCCTTTGAGAATATTCATGGAACAGCGGGCGGACCGGGAGTGTTGCTGGGTGTGGTGGCCTTCCTTCCACATGCTACCTCTTTGATTTATTCATATTGCGTGATGGAGTTATTGCTGCCACCCATCACCAGAATAGGAGCGTTTCAGGATTTTCTGAAGCTGTGGTGGTGGGCTGCATGGGACTTACAGTAAATAAAAACACATCAAAATTGGTCCAAAACACTACTAATCCATTAAATGTACTTTGACAAAAAGAAAGGAGAGGTGAGATGTTTGTGTTTCTGTGACTGCCAACATTTAAATTGCGCTTTATTTACCAAGCACATCTCCACTCAGTGTGCCAGGTGTCATGTTTGAATAAAACATTGAAGCAAATTTTCCTTGGCGAGCTACTGCTGTAGGCGATCCCAGTGCATGCTTATGAAAATAAAGAGTAGTGATGCATACTTATGATATTTTCAATTGTTTTCAATGTAATTGTGGTCAGTATGTCCGTATTTGTTTCTGTATGGCATATATGCCCATTCATACAATATATTACCTAAAATAGTTTTCAGCTTAAAAAAAAGGGTTTTAAGGCATGGCTCCTTTGCACTGCCATGATGAATGACATGTAGCATGCCTTCCCTTCCTTTGGTTACCTGGCCTGTCTTATGTATTGCATCGTGTCTGCTCCTCCCTGACAGTATGTAAATATGCACACTATAGATTTCTCTGCATCACTGTTGTAAATGTACACTCAATGTTTTCAAATGAAAAAAGAAAAAAGGCTTTCGGTACATGGTGTTGAATGGCAGCCCCTGGACTTGGACCCGGAGGAGAGGTGAGACGTCAATTCAAGCTGGTCCGGTTGCTCTGATTCAACTGCTCACATAATAAAATAAATAATTTGTTTCTGATTCATTAAGTAGGTAAGTTTAATAATAATAACTAATATAAAAATATTTGCCTGGCTCAATAGCTCTAACTGGGCACGAAGAGATCAACTGGTAATGAAACTCTACCTGGAAGTCTTTACTCCCCACGCAACACAACGTGAGCTGGAGCGTTTAGACGCTGATTGTGTCTTTACAGGGCGCTGTTCTCCAGCAGATATAAAGGCTATCTTGCTGAGTGTCTGACAGACGGCAGGCTTGGTTTACAGTCCTTCCCCTCCTGCTCAAGCTTGGCCAGGTCGCCCATAAACATGGGAGGCGCCTCTTGGTGACTTAGCACACACATAACACAAATGCAAGGTGCGTTCAGGGACATTCGGTCATCACACAGTTTCTTTTTGTGACAAGATTAGCGGCGCACTGAAAACGACTGAAACTCATAGAAAGGCTCTTTACCTAGTCTTTTTGCAGTTGGCCCTGAAAAAGAGCACAGCACTGCTATGACGAGAGGATCTTTGACTAGTACCTAAAAACTGCAGAGAGCTCCAGTTCTGACGACAGATTTTCCAGTAAGCCTTTAAAACAGCACAGCGCTTCTGTCATGAAAGATCTTTGACTAGCATTTTTGCATAATAGACCCGTCATGACTTGAGGTTTTGTCGTAGGTCCTGAAAAACAGCAGAGCACACACATACAGAAGATCTTTGACAAGCTTTTTTGCAGTAGGTCCTCACAAACAATATACAGGGTTCTAAAAAAGTTCTTAAAAATGAGTGCTCCTGAAACATGCGTGTTGAATAAAAATAATAAAAATAAATCAAATGAATATGAATTTTTGAAACATACGCTGCAATAAAAGTACATATGACAAAAAAAAAAAAACATTTTGCATATTACAAAAATGAAACAATGTAATAATAAAAACCAAAGTAATCACTAGTTTAAAAAAAAATCAATAAACAAAAATACAAACCGACACTGACAAAAAATGGCTGAGGTGATCAAACTGCGGCGGGTGTCGAGGTAAAAGAAACCCAACCTTGGTTTCTTCCTGGTACATGCAGTTACTATTGCTGCTATTATGGAGGTCATGGCCAAGGACACTGTGACACATTTCTCCATCACGCCATGGTCTAATAAGAGCAGGATAATTAGCCACCTTTTAGCCGCTCGCTGATGGCTTGTTATTCATAGTGCCGCCTCACATCTAGTCTACTCTCGCTTTCTCTCTTGCCGTTTTTCCGGTGGCCGTGTCTCTGGTGTGCGCCGCTCTCTGAGTCACACTCGGAGCGTCTCTGCCATCGCTCTTTATCCCCCGCTCGCTTTTCAAACAGTGAAAGCTGTTGAACACGCCACAAAGATATTGATTCGCTGCAGTTTTTGTCGCGTCAGTACAATGCTGATGATCGTCACATCAGCCGTTGCCGTGGCGACACAAGCTGAAGGCGTGAAAAGTTGCAAAAATGAGAAATTAAAGTGTGGGAAAACGATCCATTATTCATGTCTTTGCTGCTGTCATTTTCACAAGGACATTTGGAGGTCATTCCACATTTGGATTCTCCGATTACGCACACACACACACGCTGAATTCACACATTCTTCAAGGTTCATAGTGGCGGGTATTTCCACATGAGTGGGATGCATAGTGTTTCCATGGAGATCTATTTTTAGCCCTGGACAAAAAAAGGCCTCCTGTTGAAATATGCCATCGTGTTGCAACTGGCTGGAAAAAAAGAGAGCGCTGTAAAGTTTTTTGGTCTTCTACTTCATGTCCCGGTCTGGTATGTTTGGAAAGAGGATGTTAGGTTGCTGCCATTTGTCAAAGCACGTTTGAAGCACAGCCTGCAACGTTTGACAGGTCAGCAAATTAGCCGCCATGAATTATAGAGAAGTGGGACTGCGCCACCAACAGCCGCAGCACTCCAATACAAAAAGCTTTCCTTTTGCTTCCAACAACTTCTATTCGTTTAATGACCTGTTTCCCCTTTAACACATAGCTGGCTTTAAATATAGCGACTTATAGACGGGGGGATTTTGTGGATCTTTGATTAGTGTTTTTGCACTTGGACTTTCCAAACAGCTGGTTTACGCCGGTCATATAATTTTGACACTAAAGTCAGCTGAAAGTCATATAGAGCAGAGATTCTCCAAAAAAAAAGAGTCATGGAAACGTTTTCAGTGGGTCGCTGGTCTTTGCCTGAGCAAAAAAAAAAAAGTAATGACCCCAATGTCTGTGAATGCACCACGTGTTCTTGTCTGTGCTATTCCCTTGCTACGCCGCCATCAAGCACGTGCACAAAGTCCCTTTAAATTTAGCTATTTAATAAAGCTCTTTGACAAATTATAGTTCGGGTCACCTTGTCATTGAGGAGCGATGGTGGGTCCCCCGGCCAAACCAGTTGAGAACCACTGCTCTATATGACAGGTGTGCTCTGCTCTTTTTCAAGTCCTATTGCAAAAAATATTGTCAAAGATCCTGTATACGACAGAAATGTTCTGCTGTTTTCAAGAATCTACTGCAAAAAAATACGAAAGTCAAAGAACACAAGTATTTCATGGTGAGGAATCGGGATGCTGGAGCCTATCCCAGTTGACTTTGGGCAAGAGGCGGGGCACACCTTGGACTGGTCGCCGATCAGTCGAAGGGCACATAGAGACAAACAACCATTCACACTCGCATTAGAGTCGCCAGTTAACCTAGCATGCATGCTTTAGGAATATGGGACAACCGGTGCACCAGAAAAACATGCAAACTCTACACAGTGATACCCAAACGGAGCTACGGTTCTCCTGACAGCGTGGCCTACATGCTAATGCGCTTTACACTTTTTTAAATGTTAACTTATGTAATATTTTGATTTATTGAATTTTTTCAAATGTGTATATATTTTGTATATATGTTTATATATGTTATCTATGAAACATTAATATACAAAATTACATTCCAAAGTGCGTTTTAGAGAAATGTGTATTTTGTAAAGAAAATGAGGAAGGACATGATACCTGTATGTAAATGATACATACATACAGTATACTTTATATATGTATATACATATATATACAATAATAATAAAAATTACATTGAAAAAAACACAAAAAATTAGATATTTCATTGAAATAGACACTTTTACTTTGAGTTAAAAACATCAGTCAGATAGGAAATATTTTAATTGAATTTTGACTTTGATGTCTGTGACCCACACAGACATGGATTCCGGTCCCATCAGTAGAGAGACACTCATTCATTCATTTTCTGTACCGCTTATCCTCATTAGGGTCACGGGGATGCTGGAGCCTATTCCAGCAGACTTTGGGCGAGAGGCGGGGGTACACCCTGGACTGGTCGCCAGTCAATCGCAGGGCACATATAGACAAACAACCAGTCACACTCACATTCATACCTATGGAGAGTCACCAATGAAGCTAACATGCATGTTTTTGGAATGTGGGAGGAAACCGGAGTACCCAGAGAAAACCCACACATGAGAACATGCAAACTCCACACAGAGATGCCCAACGGAGATTTGAACGCAGGTTTTCCAGATCTCCTGACTGTGTGGCCAATGTGCTAAACACTCAGCCACCGTGCGGCCTAGAGAGACACTGATCTAGATAATATTACGATTAACTGCAGATAGCAATGTATTGCTTGTTGATTGGTCAGATGATGTCATGATCCGTGTGTTAGCCAGAATGACAGTTCTTTTTGTTTTTATTCCTTACTTGTTTCCTGTTTTGCACCCTTAGTTTGATAGTACTTCCTGTTCTGTTCCGTTCTGTTTTCCTTCCACTTTACTTTCTCGCTCAAGCTCACCTGCTCCTAATTTCTATTTCATTATTTAGTTCAGCTGGGTGCGTAAAATCTTTTGTCGGATCATTTGTGTTTCTTGGTTTTGTTGCTTTTTTCCGGGTACTCCGCTTTCCTCCCACAATCCAAAAACATGCATGTTAGGTTAATTGGCGACCCTAAATTGTCCGTCGGTATGAATGTGAGTGTGACTGGTTGTATGTCTTCGTTTGTCTATATGTGCCCTGCGATTGACTGGCAACCAGTCCAGATTGTACCCCGCCTCCTGCCCAAAGTCAGATGGGATAGGCTCCAGCATCCCCGCGACCCTAATGAGGATAAGCACTATAGAAAATGGATGGATGGATGGTTTTTGTTGCTGCCTGCCGCTGCGTACCAGCAATAATTAATAAAAGAAAAACTTTCCTCTGACTTGCCTTGGCGTCCTGCTCTCCGCATCCTCGGGGTCGTCACCACCATGCCAATGCAAAAACGTGACAGATAAACTGTTAAGGCATCAAACAGTTTAGTTTGAATAGGATGTGCTGATTGATTTCTTGATACTCTAATAGCATGTCAATAATCACTTCCATTTTCATGTTTCCAGTATTGTAATATAAACTTTTTTGTGTACAAATGATGAAAATATGATTTGCTATCTTTAGGCATGTCTAATCTATCCAATCTTCTCAAACGTCTATTTTTTAAATTTTTTAACACTAAATAAAATAGACAAGGACACTAGTTTAAACAAGTTGTGTGCAAAACTACTAATGAAATTATCAATCAATCAACAAATACATAAACAAAATAAAATGAACAAAGACCCTGGTGTGGACAAGATGTATAACTTTCCTCGGGTACATCCCTTCTTTGGTAGTCAATTTGTATGCAACATACTGTACTGTTAACTGTTTTCTCTACAAAACGACTAATAAAACAATCAGTCAATCAACAAATACATAAACAAATGAAGAACTAATAAGTATTTAAATCAGTAATTCTTTCAGTACAGTACAGTTCTTTATCCTCAGTCAATGGGTTTTTCTGAAAATGGCTTCTCTTACCTACTTTTTACTCCTAGGGACCTGGCAGCGCTTCCTCTCACATAGCTGAGCCATATGCCCAGTCTCACGCCCCCGAGAGCATTATACCCCACTGTGATTGGTTGGTTCATCAGCCCCGCACACAACACTGTGTCCATATTGTAGCGTTGGTGGGAGCACTTCCTGCTTCCCAGTGTCCTTTGTGGGATTGTCTTACAAATGTCATGTTAGAGATGACATAGTTCTTGTTTAGTGTGCACTCGTCCCTTATAAACAGGGTCTTGTCTGTTGTTGTATGCCTGTTGTACAGTTGTGTGATGTTTTGGCGCTTTCTGTTTAAGACACCCTGAGTGAGACCGATGTCGAGTATTGACAACCCGCGATTCTACTGGTTTAAACAAGTGTGAACGTTTTTCTTTGTTTACAAAAAAACAGTTACTTCTTCTTCACTGCGTCGTAAGCACAACAATATAAATCTCAAGTGCCGCACTAACATGAAACTTACATTTAAAGGTGGGGGGCACAAAATATCATTTCGCGGGGCGCAAATAGCCCGCGGGCCGCAAGTTTGATTTCCCTGATTTAAGCTTTAAAGAAGATCATCCATGCTTTTGAAATAAATATTAACATTAGCACATTATATATTGGCGCTAACTATGCTAATGATTGGTATGGCGCTTTGAACTGTGAATTTAGGGCTTGGAAATTAGCGTTGTTTATTGATTTCCACCAAAGAAGAAGAACATTCTGCTGCAAATAAGCATACAGTATGTGTTTATTGATAAAGGGCATACAAGGTCATTCATTGTGCGAAAAGTGACTCCAGTTCACCGTAGGTTTACCCGGCAACAGCGCACTGACAACACACGCACAAACGGTGAGCATGTGCTGACGGTCACGACTTCCCTAGCTGCACGTGCACACACGTGCAATGTGAGGCGGTTGGCTGTGGAGATCAATGAGGGAGCATGCTAGGTCCTCTCACAGAGACAATTAAAGGGGAATGGGTAATGAGGCTATTTATAGACACATTTATTTACGAGCAAGGCATTCTCCGACGTAGCGGCTCAACAGCGTGTCTCACATTCTATTAGCCTCTTTTTTCCGTGCATTTTGCGCCGATGTTATGTGACGGTGCAACATTGTACCAATATTTGCTTGAGGATGTTCTGAGAAGGTGCATGTCATGCTGCAGCGACGTTATCAGGTGTAGCCCAGGGACATTCCTGGGAGAACCGGTGACGCACAGCATCGTGACGTAACGTTTTCTGAGAGAAAAACACACAGCGGTAGAGAAGGCTAGTGCAAATGGGCCCTCGCTGGTTTATGCTATGTCCAACCAAATCATGAAAAGATTATCGGTGTGAATGTAACAATATGTTTATTGTTGTGGTTTGCGGCGTTCTGGCATTGAAGTATACTGCCCCTCAGATAAAAAGGAGCGAAGAATATTTATGTAAAGTTGCTGAGGAGGTGGTGGTGGAGGTCAGAGCGCTTTTTCTTCAGCAGTGTTACATAAGTATGGAACGCTCCCTGACTCAAAGCGGTAATTAGAGCAGGAATGGTCGAGAAGAAAAGAAGATCAATTACATAGCTGAGCCAAGTAAACATCCAAGTGTGAAAGAATACATTTATTTAGTGATGAAACACCACTGTCACTGTTCTGGACTCCTGTTTCCATGTCCTGTCGAGCAGTTTAAAAAAGTTTATCCAGGAGCTTCTTTAGACAGAAGTCCAGTTGAGACTGGAACAGTGCCTCTGCTGGTTGCAGTTAAAAAGCGCACGCTGACGTATTCCCGCAACTTTCTACTTAACTACTTAGCGATTGTTATGCCAATCCCTTATCCAAGCTGGCATTGTCTGTGGGGTGATTTTATTTGGAAATGCAGTACATATTGTAATTGAATAATTGTAAGGCTTAGTTTTGACTAGTGTATTCATTTAACAATACTCAACAAAAGAAGTTATTACAGTACGATACTGTATATGTAATTGCATGATTTTAGTTCTGAATGTTACTGGACAGGTGTGTCCACTAAGGTACAAAAAATAATACTAATATAATTATGTTTCTTTGTCTACAAACTATGTTGAATAGAAATATTTTATTACTTTTATTTTATTCATTTATAAACAAATTAAGTAAATATTTAATGTAAAAAACATAAATTATTACAATATTAACTACAGTTATAAAAACATAATAGATAAAATACAATAATTTTAAAAATTAATAAATTAAATCAAAAATACGTGTATTTTTTTACCAGCCTTGGCCATCATAATATCCTTTTACAACCATGAGAAATTATAATATTCATGTAAATGTTAAATGTTGTTTTCCCCCTATAATAATATACATGCATATATTTTTTTATTGTTGTTCTAACTATATTTAGAATAAACATGGCATATTAAATATTTTGAACATTATTGAATAAGGTGTTTTTTTCTGTAGGGTTTTAATACCGTGCCTGTGTTCTTGCGTCTCTCAGGCCTGGCAGGTATCCAAGGTGACCTGGACAAGAGGAAAGAACTATTTGGAAGAAACCTGATACCTCCAAAGAAGCCAAAAACCTTCCTGCAGCTGGTATGGGAGGCCTTGCAAGACGTCACCCTCATCATCCTGGAGGTGGCCGCCCTCGTATCCCTGGGCCTCTCTTTCTACCAACCGCCTGGAGAGACCAACGGCGAGTGTGAGTATGGCATCATATCACATGACTTACTTGTTGTAGTACGTTATCTCTGCCAAGCGCAATGTGTCAGGAACTGATTTTGCCCCAGAACCCTCCTTTCCCTCCTCCCCTTCCCTGCCTTTCCTTTCCTTATGGCAGCACCAATGCGTCATCCCTAAATCATCCTTGATGGCTCGGAATCATTGTGAAATCATCCCTGATGGCATTCCTCGTAAACGCGCTGTGAGGGGGAGACGTCACCGGATTGTTTACAAGCTCCGAGTGTGGGATTATTTACTTCCCTGCCAGGACCTGCTGCCGTGTTCACTGCCCTGTCGTGCCCAGCCCTTCGAGGATTCCAATCCATTATCTTCAGAATTCAATAAACTCTCATCTAACCACACTCTAGGCATTTGCATTTTGGAGTTCAGTCCACAACCCCAAATCAAATCCCTGACATAATATTATCATAGGATTTGTAGAATAGATTTAGTCAAAAATAAAACTATTTACCAACTGAAATCAGCTGCAAGATACTCAGCCATCCTACAGGTGGTCTTGTTCATCAATTCTGCCAAAATTATGCATCGATTTCTGTGGCGTAGATACAGCAAATGTTTTGCTCTTTTTGGCAACAAAGTCCACTTGCATTGGAGAGCACTGGAGATGAAGAGTTGTCTTGGGTCACATGACTCATCGAGCAGGTTGATGAAGTGTTGAGTAGGACGAATGGCCTTGAGCACCCACTGTCCATACATCAGCCCCACGAGCCGCGAAACGGGAAACAAAGAGCATAACGAGGCGCTGAATCAGCAACATAAGTCAAGTCCACCTACCGAATGCAAAATTATGAGACTAATGCAAGTGCCAGAAGGGAGCCGTCATCAATTTAAAAAGTTTCAAAACTGTAGAGAAGGTGACCAAATTGACATTCTTTAAATTACTTTTTCGACGTAGTAAAACCAGAAATAATAGAATACACAGAGTTACACAACAAAAACATTGATTATGCAACTGATAGATAGATTGCAGTTAATTGGTTCCAGATCCAACATCGACAATTGAATTTTTGCAAAGTAGGATTCAATAAAAATAAATGGAATATTTTTGTAGAAAGCAGCCGGGAAGTGTGTCATATGTGGTAGTATTATGAAAACATACCAAGTATTTAAATAAGTTAGCAGTATTGTTCTACCTCTAAAAACGTAATGTACATAAGTCCAAGTGCACTATCAGATGTCCTGGGTTGGATTTCAGCACCATGGACAGCAGCAACAGCTGTCATTCCATTGCAAACCAACACACGCTGTTTTTATTGATCCACTGATAGGTTGATGGAAGTCAAATTTAAAACTGTAAATAAATAGCAAATAAAATGTTCACAGCATGAGCCGCAATTGTTTTCCGGTCCAAATCAAATGAGTCTTTTTTTAATTCTACTAGCCAGGAGTGTGATGGCTCCCAGAGTATTACATGAAGACGAGCGGGACTAGGCCTTGTTTCTCTCCTAAATATGCCACGCTCTGTCAGTGCACTGCTTCCACACTGCAGGGCAGCCGTCTGAAGTAGAGAAAACAAATGAGCGGACAAGAAAGCTCCCAATGTCGAGTCCCTTTCATTTCAGAAGTTATTTTGCTTTTAGACACAAAATGCACGTACAACGCTACACCACATGAGAATGTACCTTGTATGAACTTTTTAAAAATGATGCTGTACACACATACACACAGGGGCTGCTTGTTGCCATAATTATCAAGTGCTATTATTTTTATAATATTCCAAAACAAACAATAGACTGCAAGAGTAAAACCCAAAAGTAGGTGCAGAGTAAAACCCAGATATTTTGCTATTTGCTATACAACCGTGTAAAAGTCTGCATATACGAATCTTAACAGTCAAAAATAGAAGTCAAAGTAGTGGCTGCATTGCTGCACATGCAGACCTATAATAAAAAGAAATAGTATTGTAATAATAATAATAGTAAAGTCAATGTAATATTTTATTGAATTTACATGTTTATTTTATTTATTTATCTAAAATATTCAAACAACTCCTTTCTGACTTATTTATTCCACCCTGTCCTCCATTACTTTCAATTGGAAGTTTTGCTCCAACACTGCAGGGTTTGGCCTTTAAACTGCACTACACAAGCGAGATTTCTGTGTGAGTGTTTGGTCGAGCTGTCGGTGTCAGTCTGGGTAAATTAATGACGCCCACGTAATTTAGTATAAACAATGTATAAGCGAGCTGTCTTTTTGAGGTGTGGTATTTATTGTGAAGTGACAGTTAAATGAGATACGATGTCTCTTAGAGTTGAATCTGCGTGAGGCCGCCCACATCTCAACCCCTCTCCTTCAATGCAGCTTGCGGTTCGGTGAAGGGCGGCGTGGAGGACGAGGGCGAGGCGGAGGCTGGCTGGATCGAGGGTGCCGCCATTCTCCTGTCAGTGGTGTGCGTGGTGCTGGTGACCGCCTTCAACGACTGGTCCAAGGAGAAGCAGTTCCGCGGGCTGCAGAGCCGTATCGAACAGGAGCAAAAGTTTCAGGTGGTGCGCGGCAGCCAAGTCATCCAGCTGCCCGTGGCCGACATACTGGTGGGAGACATCGCACAAGTCAAATATGGTGGGTGTTCACCTTACGCTTTATGGCTAAACTGCTTTTATGTAACCTCGATAGTGGCGGCCATTTTGCTGCATCAATACAACAAACAGGTCGCTGTTAGTTCAACTTCCTGTTCTATGGTTATCACGACATGGTAACCTTCTGCAACAACACAAAAGAGCAAAAGAAAAGTCGACAAATACGCAACCACTGAGCTGAAAGTTGAAGAGATAAACGCTTGACAGGTGATCTGCTTC
This sequence comes from Oostethus manadensis, assembly GCA_024372805.1. Classification (NCBI taxonomy): domain Eukaryota; kingdom Metazoa; phylum Chordata; class Actinopteri; order Syngnathiformes; family Syngnathidae; genus Oostethus; species Oostethus manadensis. Next base: position 1,124,021 of record QODF01000279.1, read on the forward strand.
CTGCCGACGGAGTCCTGATCCAGGGCAACGACCTGAAGATTGACGAGTCGTCGCTGACCGGAGAGTCTGATCACGTGAAGAAGTCTGCGGACAAGGACCCCATGTTGCTGTCTGGTATGATGACCATTCATCAGTGGCACAAATAACACTTCTAGTTGTCAACAACTGATTAGTAGTCAATCATCTGTGAAGTCATCACACCCATGTTGACATGGGACAAATAAATACACAATTCCCTTGAAAAGGAAAGCAATGTACGGGTATTAGTTCACCCAAATCCATTTTTTATGACTTGTTGACATTCTAACAGTAATATCTTACTGTTTTTTTATTGACCCGCAGCACGTTCTAACAATATCATTTAACAAGAAAACTAAATAGGGGAAATCAGCAGCAAGAATAAAGTCAAAACATTAAGAGAAAAAGTTCTGGTGAGAAAAATTTTGCGAGGAGAATGTCATAATTTTAGAGCAAAAATAAATTGTAAGTTGTTTTTAAGTCGTAATGTTGTGAGAAAGAAATGAAACTAAATAAAGTTGTTATTTTTGGAAAATTAGGTTTGGGAAAAATTTATAGTACAATAAAGTGAAAATACTATGGGGGTAAAGTCATAATATTATGAGAAAGAAAAAAAAAACAAATGGAAAATAGCTGTAGTTGTAATAAAATAAAGTCCGAATATTAAAAGAAAAAGTTTTATTCTAACAATGCAAAACTGATATAGAGTATATTTTGAGCAAAAATAATGTCATTTTTAGTATCTTAGAGTTGCAATATGAAAAATGTTTTTTTTTTTTTTACAAGGTCATAATGTCACAAAAAACAAACAAAACAAAACAAAGTTGTAATTTTTGGTTTATTATATTGAGAAAAAGTTGGGAATAAAGTCATAACATTATGAGAAGAATATTTTCTAAAATTATTCAAGAAGAAAGTTGAAATACAGTATTTGTAAAAACAAAAACAAAACAACAACAAAAAGGTTTTTTTCCTTGAAATATGTATCTAAAAATATATATGTTGGTTTGCAACATATCAAAGTGTCCCTTGTATCCTTTCATTTTACAGTATGTGTCCCTTGGTGGAAAAACGTTCCACACCCCTGCTCTGGAGCCTGTTATTGAGCACCATTGTGAGAAAAAGCGATCACCTCCCCACTTTCAACAGAATAGACCCTCATGTGACCCTCTATGCTGTATATGCTTCCTCATGAACATGATACCACCTTAGACCCACCCGAGATAGATGAGCTTGCCAAGTGTTTATGCCCATTAATTTACCGAGGACAGGGAAAACAAGGCTTCACTACACATCTTAAAAGTATCCATCAGACATCGTTGGACATGGAAGCTGCAAGTTCCTAATGCTATATGGCATCTCGGACTTCAGACAAGTGCAGAGTTACAGTGCAAAAAGTGGATAAGTAAACATTCGCACTTCTTACAGGCACATGTATGGAATCACAGGAGTGGCAAAATTAAAAAGTATTACACCTGGAAATATTAAGAGAATCAATAATGCAAAAATATACAAATGTAGTCATATTCTAATTCCATTTTGTCTTTGCTTTTTCCATATTCCATCCATTCATTTTCTATGCCGCTCATCCTCATTAGGGTCGCGGGGGTACGCTGGAGCCTATCCCAGCTGACTTTGGGCGAGAGACAGGGTACACCCTGGACTGGTCGCCAGTCGATCGCAGGGCAGACAAACAACAGTCCACACTCGCCCTTTTTCCATTTTGTCGTGGCCTTTTCTGTGTTGCCTTTGTTTTTCTTTTCATTTTACCGTTGATTTTTGTTTTGGCTCAAGCTGGCGACAAAAAGCCAAGGCAAACTTTGCTGTGAGCGGCGGGTCATTCTGCCCGGGTGACTAGTCCCAGCCCCATCCTGTAAATGCAATGAGAACAAGCACATGGAAAAGACAAATCAGCAAAAGCAATGACAAAATGGAAAACGAATATGACTACATTTGCATATTTTTTGTTATTGATTCGCTGTATATTTCCACATGCCTTTCCTTTTCATTTTGGCACTCCTGGGATGGACAAACAGCTCATTAGCGTTAAAGCTACAGACACACAAGTAGGGCTAACTAACACCCAATTTTAAACTGTGAAAATTCCAGCGGGAAGAGTTTTGAAATACAATTTTGCGGCACCCCCGTGTCTATTTTGGATAATTGTTGAAAAATACTGTAACATGGGACCTTAAGAAAACGAAGCAACGCAATAAACAGCATCTGGTCCTTTTCCCCTTGCAAATGTGTGCAATTCATTACCTCCCTATGAAGTCATACAAACCAACAGCTTTGTTAATTTTAATCTCCAGGCTGGCGTTCACTGTCTTCATGGCAGATTTAAAGCTTTTGCAGCACAGATAAGATAGCCCGGAGTGGCACAGTATCCCTGATCAGCAAAATGTGAATTCATCTCTCTTTAGCATTTTGGATAATTAGCTATGTGGTGTTTTGCTGCCTTCATTAATTAGCCTCAAATTCATCCACATTCTCCCAAAGGTCAATCATGCTATGTCTGCGTGTGTGTGTGTGTGTGTGTGTGTGTGCGCATGCCTCAGCCCTGACATTGTTTGAGGCGTTTCACACCATTATTATGAAATATATCCACTGTAGCTCATTAGATAAGTATTTTAGGAAAAATAAATCAGTAATCGTCTTTATTGAAGGTAAGCAAGCTGTTCATTTTGAAGGAAGAATTCAATTCCATTCGTACTCCGCGGAAAAGAGCATATCATTAGTGATCTAAGCAATATTACAATATATTAACGAATGCTGCAGTATTGTGTGGTATTCTTTTAATAATGTCTTTGTGATTGTGGGTGTGTTGTTTCTAATATATTGCCCCATTAATTTAGCTATATAAGGTCACCAAATTATTAGAAACATCTCATAATAAGACCACAATAAAACAAATATGTTTTTAAATACCGGTACTTGCTTGTATAGTTCATTTTTTTTTAACCCTATGTAAACATGTACAGTAAGTATTCAACATTTTAACTTACTCGATGACAACAGATTATGAATAATATTATATTTGATTTTATGCTTATTGATGTAAATTATTATCTTTTTTGTGGATTTGCTTGTGGCAATTTAATATTAAATGTCCATTAAATGAGCATTCTTTTGCATTTTGTCATTGCTTTAACCACAAAATTCTTAATTTGGTTACTTTAATATATTTAAACAATATATAATACATATAATAATGATACTGTATATAATATTATATACAATAATAATACTAATAATACCGTATATATTCTTCTGAAATTGTATTTAATTTATTTTTTGTTGATTGGTCACGAGAGATCACATGATTCAACCGCCTGATGGTGAGAATCAACTATTTTTGCCACCAAAAATGGTTTCTTGTTTTATACAGAATTAAGGGATTAATACATAGTATTAATTTCGAAGAAAAAGAAGGAGAGAGAAGAGAAATGCTAAGAGTCTAGAACTAAGAGTAGGGACTTTGAATGTTGGAACTAAGACAGGAAAAGGTAGAGAATTAGTTGACATGATGCAGAGAAGGAAGGTAGACATATTGCGTGTCCAGGAGACCAGGTGGAACGGTAGCAAGGCTAGAAGCTTAGGAGCAGGGTTCAAGCTGTTCTATCATGGTGTAGATAGGAAGAAAAATGGAGTAGGGGTGATTTTGAAGGAAGAGTTTGCTAGCAATGTCCTGGAGGTAAAAAGAGTGTCAGATAGACTGATGAGCCTGAAGCTAGAAATCGAAGGTGTGATGTTCAATGTTGTTAGTGGGTATGCTCCACAGGTAGGATGTGAGATGGAGGAGAAAGAGAAATTCTGGTCAGACCTGGATGAAGTCATGCAGAACATCCCCAGAAGTGAGAGAGTTGTCATTGGTGCGGACTTCAATGGGCATGTTGGTGCAGGAAACAGAGATGATGAGGAGGTGATGGGCAAGTTTGGTATCCAGGAGAGGAACGCTGAAGGACAGATGGTGGTCGACTTTGCAAAAAGAATGGAAATGGCTGTAGTGAATACTTTCTTCCAGAAGAGACAGGAACATAGGGTGACCTATAAGAGTGGAGGTAGGAGCCTACAGGTAGACTACATCTTGTGTAGAAGGTGTAACCTGAAGGAGGTCAGTGACTGCAACGCAGTGGTAGGTGAGAGTGTAGCCAGACAGCATAGGATGGTGGTGTGTAGGTTGACTCTAGTGGTGAGAAGGATGAAGAGGGTAAAGGCAGAGCAGAGGACAAAATGGTGGAAGCTGAAAAAGGAGGAGTGTTGCGTGACTTTTAGGAAGGAGTTGAAAAAGGCTATGGGTGGCCAGGAAGTCCTTCCAGATGACTGGACAACTACAGCTACTGTGATCAGGGAGACAGGTAGGAGAGTACTTGGTGTGTCATCTGGAAGGAAAGTAGATAAGGAGACTTGGTGGTGGAATGAGGAGGTGCAGGAGTGTATACAGAGTAAGAGGTTAGCTAAGAAGAAGTGGGACACTGAGAGGACTGAAGAGAGTAGACAGGAGTACAGAGAGATGCAGCGTAAGGTGAAAGTAAAGGTGGCAAAGGCCAAACAAGGGGCTTATGATGACTTGTATGCTAGGTTGGACAGCAAGGAGGGAGAGAAAGATCTATACAGGTTGGCAAGGCAGAGGGACAGAGATGGGAAGGACGTGCAGCAGGTTAGGGTGATGAAGGATAAGGATGGAAGGGTATTGACAGGTGCCAGTAGTGTCATGGGAAGATGGAAAGAGTACTTTGAAGAGTTGATGAATGAGGAAAATGAAAGAGAACAAAGAGTAGAAGAGGTGACTGTTGTGGACCAGGAAGTAGCAAAGATTAGTAAGGAAGAAGTGAGGAGGGCATTGAAGAGGATGAAGAATGGAAAGGCACTCGGTCCTGATGATATACCTGTGGAGGTATGGAAGTGTCTAGGAGAGGTGGCAATAGAGTTCCTGACCGGGTTGTTTAACAAGATCTTAGATAATGAGAAGATGCCTGAGGAATGGAGGAGAAGTGTGCTGGTGCCCATTTTTAAGAACAAGGGAGATGTGCAGAGTTGTGGCAACTACAGAGGAATAAAGCTGATGAGCCATACAATGAAGTTATGGGAAAGAGTAGTTGAAGCTAGACTAAGGGCAAACGTGAGCATTTGTGAGCAGCAGTACGGTTTTATGCCAAAAAAGAGTACAACAGATGCAGTATTTGCTTTGAGGATGTTGATGGAGAAGTACAGGGAAGGTCAGAGGGAGCTGCATTGTGTTTTTGTAGATCTGGAGAAAGCTTATGACAGGGTGCCCAGAGAGGAACTGTGGTATTGTATGAGGAAGTCTGGAGTGGCAGAGAAGTATGTTAGAGCGGTGCAGGACATGTACGAGGACTGTAAGACAGTAGTGAGGTGTGCTGCAGGTGTGACAGAGGAGTTCCGAGTGAAGGTGGGACTCCATCAGGGATCAGCTCTGAGCCCCTTCTTGTTTGCTATGGTGATGGACAGGCTGACGGACGAGGTTAGACAGGAATCTCCATGGACTATGATGTTTGCAGATGACATTGTGATATGTAGTGAGAGCAGGGAACAGGTGGAGGAGAAGCTTGAGGGGTGGAGGTTTGCCCTGGAAAGGAGAGGAATGAAGGTCAGCCGCAGCAAGACGGAGTACATGTGTGTAAATGAGAGGGACCCAAGTGGAAGAGTGAGGTTACAGGGAGAAGAGATAAAGAAAGTGGAGGATTTTAAGTACTTAGGGTCAACAGTCCAGAGCAATGGAGAGTGTGGAAAAGAGGTGAAGAAGCGTGTGCAGGCAGGCTGGAATGGGTGGAGAAAAGTGTCGGGTGTGATGTGTGATAGAAGAGTTTCAGCTAAAATGAAAGGAAAGGTGTACAAAACTGTGGTGAGACCAGCGATGTTGTTTGGTTTAGAGACAGTGCCGCTGAGGAAAAGACAGGAGGCAGAGCTGGAGGTAGCAGAGATGAAGATGCTGAGGTTCTCTTTGGGTGTGACCAGGATGGACAGGATCAGGAATGAGCACATCAGAGGGACAGCACATGTTAGAGGTTTTGGAGATAAAGTCAGAGAGGCCAGACTGAGATGGTTGGGACATGTCCAGAGGAGAGATAGTGAATATATTGGTAGAAGGATGCTGAGTTTTAAATTTCCAGGCAGGAGGCCTAGAGGAAGACCAAAGAGGAGGTTTATGGATGTAGTGAAAGAGGACATGAAGGTAGTTGGCGCAAGAGAAGAGGATGCAGAAGACAGAGTTAGATGGAGGCAATTGATTCGCTGACTTTTTTTAATGATTGTAACTATTTGTACTTTTTAATGTGATGATTTTTTTTAAAGCAATTTAATCATTATATCATTATATAAATACATAATAATTTATAATGATATATCAGTAAAAAAATATATATTTACATTATTTCTAACTTTTATTTGTATTTGTGACTATTACAATATGAATTATTTATTTTTTCTACAATTATCAAGGTTTTTCGTTTTGATTTATTATCATCTGTTTGACTGTGAGAGGTCACATGGTTCTCCTGCCTGGAGCTAAGGCAGAATATTTCTTCAAAAACAAAAACCAGTAAGTAATTAGGTAACTAATCAAACACACTTGTACCGCCACCTCCAGGGACCCACGTGATGGAGGGGTCGGGGCGCATGGTGGTGACCGCCGTGGGCGTCAACTCTCAGACTGGAATCATCTTCACGCTGCTGGGGGCCGGCGTCGAGGAGGAGGAGAAGAAAGAAAAGAAAGGCAAGATCTTTTTGATTATTTATGGAAAAAAGAAACATGAGTCATGAATGTTTGCTGTTGTAAAAGGACGCACTGTAATTGTGATTATTTATCATACGGCCTTTAAAGATGGACTACTAAACTAAAGTGCATACTCAACGATGGTTGGCTTGTCAGCCGCAGTTGAGCTGCAGGAGGTTTCTTGTCCTTTACTCTCTCATTGTTCCACATTTGCCTTGAAGGAGGCGCACTGGAAGACGGACACCAGAACACAGGTAGAGTATTCTCTTTGTCTGAACCTAGAGGAGGTGTTATTATTATATTTAGCCCCCCATAAATCACCTTCTTCTCAGGTTGTGCATCGTTTCAAGTGTGAGCACGTGAATACAGATGTCCGTTTGTTTTTCTTTTGTACGTATCCCTGCTGTCTCAATGAGCCCCAGTAGTTGGCAAAACGTTTTGAAAAAAATGATGGGAAGTCAAAATTGTAATGCCCAAGTGAGGATGCTAAAAGAAAACTGGGGGGAAACAAATTGTGGGTTTTGTAGTTATTTTTTTTGCCGGGTTGAAAAAAATGTGCTGGATTACTAAATAGTTGCACCCAGACAGGAAAGGTTCACTGGGCAACATCGACTGGGCAACCAACTGAAACCCTACATGAGCAAGCACTTGGTGACAGAGGCAAGGAAATACTCCCCTTAGGGAAGAAACTGGGACAGGCTCTGTAGGAATATAGGAAACCACATGACAACAATGTAGAAGAAGAACAAACGCATGCGCATAAAGTCCATCATCTTACGCTTTCCAAGGCTCGTCTAGACTGACGACAAAGTGGAGTTACTTCTGCCAGTCCTTTCGGAGTATAGGACAAACATACACAAAGGGAATGCCTTCTGGGGTGAGTCATGCCAATCCAAGTATTCCCTTCAAATCCGCCGCCTTTCTCAGGCCGGTGCTGTTCCGTTCATGTCCAACAGGTGGCAGTGAAGTGCATTTCTAACCAACCATAGTATAAATTATGACCAAAGAAGAAGATGACGTAAAGTATACTGCATTACAAATGTTGGTATGAAAAAAATACGGGGCCAATGTTGCAGATACGGGACAATTTTTAGGATCACTCAATGATTTTGTGATATTTGCCTTTATTTGTCACAATAAAACACAACTTTAGGCACAGCAAAACATCGAGTGAATTGCAAATCAAAAAAGTATTTAAAAAAGAAAATAGGCAGAAAATATTTGTAAATACGCGATGACGCAAGTAAAATGCTCCACGGTTAGAAATTGCCCACAAAGGGACACGTTAATGTCCTCCAGCTTCATTTATAATGTTTATGATTTTACACTTGAAGTGTGTGTCAGGGCTTTACCTTGCATGGTGTTGCAACTAGACAATTGCAATTGAAGAGAAAAGGGGAGGGTCCTGGAGCTGAATCTAAACGAATAATTACCACAGTCACCTTAGGTGCAAATGTTGATCCGACATAGGAGGGGAACGTCTACGTCCAGCTAAAAGGACGGTTTGGAGGAGTCAAAAATCACATTACTTGTATTGCCTATTCACGGGTGGTTTTTTTTGCCTCCAGGCCTTTAAGTTCTCAGAGCATGAAAAGATTTAGTACAAATTTGCTAAACTTCCTCCTCCAATATGGCTGAGCACTGCAGTGCAATCACTTTTTAATGAGCTAATAAAGAAAGAGGAAAAGACGAAGTGACCACATCTAATGACTGCATAAAGCTGTTTGGCAAACACTGAAGTCATTCGGTCGGAAAAACGGCCATGAGGCGTCTATCTGATCTTTTACTCCATTCAAATGAATTCAACCTCCACTTTTCAAAGTTGAGATGGCAGCTACCCAACTAATAAATATCCAACTCCCTGCGAGGGGAGCAACTTTTTGGAGTCAGCGCTGCTCATGTTGGCACAGCGTGAACTCAACAACTTATTGGTTCATTTCCTTTCACCGTTTGGCAAATAACGCTAGGAAAATTCAAAATCTGCTCTAATCTCACCTTTCCGCCACCAATATGTGTTCCATGGCTGTCCAGTGTTGTTTGTTGTGTTCACTGCTATGAAGTATATTGACATGATGGATCAATACCTCACATGCAGTGCCAGGCTGAAGTTTGGAGGCGCCTTTTCATGCTATTCAAGGAGAAGGCGTGTCTAAACATAGGGCTGGTACTGTGTGTTTAATCCAAGGTGCTGAAAATCTAAAATGTCCTATAACCATGTTATTTCTGTTTTGTTGTGTGTGTCTGGATGCGTGCGTGTGTTTCTGTCCATGTGTGTGGGGCTGCCATTGTTACTGGCTAGACTGCTCGCACCCCCCCATCCACCCCATCGCCACTATAGCCACGGATGGGGCAGCAGGCTTTAACGCCCCTGGCGGTGCCAACCTCATTAATGGTAGGTTGATCTCTTTCTGTCTCATCGTCTTTTGGCTCCTCCCACCATCCACTACCTCTTACTTTAGCTTTCCATGCACCTTTCTCTTTGACTGTCAACATTGGTTACTTGATTGCATTCATTTGTCCCCCCCCCCCCTGTACTGTGTTATTGACGGACCAGTATCTAATTAACTTTAGTCAGAAGCTATAACACGGTGTGGCTCGCAGCTTGTTTTTTTTACCTGCATATTCTCAAAATGTAATCAATTCATTATGTAATAATCAATTAAGATTAAGATTAAGATGTGGCTATTTTTTTACTCTATCTTAGTACAGGATAAAGTGCTGAAAATCATTTTATCTCCAAAAGGGGGGCGCTGCAAAAAAAGTTTGGGAACCACCAAGTGTCCAAATCGGGTTTATTGCCTGCCATGGTCAAAAAGATCAAATACTGTAACTGTAACTATACCTTCTGTAATTAGTGCTAGGTCCAAAAAAAACATTGGTTTTATCTGGCTGTACATGCGCTTTCAAATGTCGGTTGTACTACTCAGCTGTTGTGTGTGAAACTCCTGTGTGTTCCGTTTGTTTACAATGATCTCAGCAGCGGTAATAATGGTGACTTTACCGCTATTACAGCATTCTGCTCTGGGTCTGTTGATATATTCGACCATACCATTATTTTCATTGTTTTAAATTATTATTTTTTATTGTTAGAAAGTTAAATTTTTTTTTGAAATATTAAAAAAACAACTTGGAAAAATTGAATATTTGTTTTTGAAAAATCTGTGTGTTTAATGGAATTTTAGGGCTGTCAATCGATTCAAATATTTCATTGTGATTAATCACACTTTGTCCATAGTTAACCCACAATTAATCACATTTAATCGCAGGAACTTTACTTATAGTTGCCGTATTTTTACACACTATTTGTATATATGCAAAGATTGTTTATCTCAAATTCTCTTTATTACTTATTATTTTTATTGTATTGTATTATATTATAATTTTATAATCTGTCTATATATCTATCTAGATAGACAAATCTATATAGAGATTATATATTATTATATATTATTTTATTTATATTGCATTACATTTTTGTATTTAAGAGTGTTTTGTATTTGTCTTTTACAATTGAGCTACTGTAACCAAACAATTTCCCTTGTAGTTCAATAAAGTCTGTTTAAGTTTAATTCTAAAATAAGTTTTGATCAATAATAAGTAGGGATGTAAATCTTTTTACGGTAGATGAAACTACGATAACTACATCAAATTTTATGTAAAATAATATCAATATTGGAAATATGGGCTATTGTTTCATTCAAAAATAATATACAGTTGGAAATCCCCCAGTTTTTTCATGTTTTTCATGTTTCATGCAAGCGGCGATTTGTCCCATTGTTTGACGGTCCTTGAACGCACCTTCTTCATTCTCACACGCTGCAGGACTACTATACTATATTTTCACCATTTTTTTTTTTACCTCGTATTTGGTCCCAAATGCTGATACTACGTGGGAATGCATGGCGTGAGTGCTAACGTGCTAATTTGTGGCACACCACTTCTCTGGCAACAAGGTGGATGGTGGTTTTGTACTCATTTAGTGCTTGAAATTAGGTGTTAGATTTGCACAATCCCTACTAAATAAGATAAATTAGATGGCTATAATGTATGTACAATCAGTAAAGTGCTAGGGTCAATGGCATAGCATTAGCTAACGCCCCAAATAACGGCCCTGCAGGTAACTAGCACCTCCTACCCTACATTTTAGCTAGCAGTTCAAACAAAACGAGAGACGGCTCGCATTTAAAAACACTCGTTAGTTGGGACACTTTACGCCAAGATACCACTGCATAAATGACAATTCAACTAAAACACTGCTTCTCTCTTCTCCCTGAGGCGATGTACTTCATGACAACTTCAGTCACAGCAACACAAATAACTTGCCAGGGCTTTGACATTCAAAATACACTTTTCTTTGCCCATTTCTGCTCAGTATTTGCTCCTGCACAAATCTGCCGCCGCTGCGGTTCCTCAAACTATGTGTGGGCAGAGAGTAAACAGGACATGCGCTTGTTAATCGCGCGTCAAAAAAATGAGTGCCGTTAAAGGACACCTAACTTTGACAGCCCTAATTTAAAGTAAACATATAAAGTACAATGAAAATGTATGAATAAATACAGTAAATTAAAAAAAGTGAATAGTTTTTCTTTCCACTTTCGCATGCACTCCAAATCATTAATAAAATGAACGTGTTATATATAAAGAATTTTCAAATTTTGAGCAACAGGCCTTCTTCTATTATCTGAGTCCTCGTCCTTTTTGTGGTGTAGGTTAATAAACGCTGCGGATAAGTATATTTAGGTGTAAAATCATTACATGTCATTACTGTAAATTCAGCTTAAGGTGCGCAGAATAGATAAGACGTTTTGTAGTAGCACTAGAAGTGTTCATTTCCCATGGGTGTTTGTTTTACCTTATTTATTCTGTACTCTATACTAACTGACAGATATGCCATTTATAATTTAATAAACTTTATCCACATTTGGAAGTGGCATGATGGTAATCCAGGAATTCATATCTAATTTCAAGTATTAGTTTGAATCTACCACGTTTTTGTTTTTTCTTTGTGCGTGTGTGGTTTTTTTTCCCTAGCAGATCTTTGAAACATCCATCTCAACTTTATTTCCTCCTCGTTTGGAGCCAACCTCCTGCAGTATTTTCACGAGTGTACATTATGCGAATGGACAGACGGATGCGCAATGAGACAAACAAATCACGCTACTTTCAGGATATATTTCATATATCATCATTAAAGTGACCAGTGTTGGGTAGGTACTTGAAAAAAGCAATTAGTCATATTAACTTTTCCGAATAAGTAATTAATAAAAAAAAAAAAAAAAAAAAAATAAAACAAAATAAAAGAGTGGTTAGCAAGAAAGGAAATGAATAATTGTACTACTTTTTGAAAAAGTTTCATATATGACAAATAATTGAGATTTATTTAGCTTTGTGATGGCGTGTGCCGTTGAGACATTTCATGAGATGAAGGCTGTGGGCTGAGCTCGTGACTTGCAATTCTCTAACAAAAAAATAGAGGGCAGTTTTTTTTCCCTAAAAATGAGCAACCACAACTTTCGTTGACTAGCGGTTTGGCTTTCTCTGTGGTCGTAGGGAACAATGAAGCATCACCCAGATGATTGATGATGGTCACGTTTATTCAGCTGAATACCAAAATCATCCATAAGAGCCGCGAGGTTCACTTATAGAACAAATCCTCCTTTTCTCCACCTTTTGAGAAATAACGATGAACTCCATTCACCGTCGCACCAGCGCGTCTCCTTGGAGACCGGTTGCTCAGCAGGCCGCTTATGTGCACTGTCATGGCGACCTTGCCGCATCCCGGGATGGAACGTTGGCCCTTTGTCATGCTCAGCCTCGCTCTTTACTCCCAACCCATGAGGGCGATTGCGGCGCAGCTGCTGCGTCTTCGGCGACAGTTTTGTCGTATTCCTTCCACAGCGTATGCTCATCTGTGGGATTATCGGCCAGCCAAAGCGCTGCAGTGTGTGAGGGGAGCTTTGTTGCCTTGCAGATGTGACGTGTAGCTGTCTTTCCTAGCACAACTTCAGTTTACATTTTTTCCTCCTTATATAACTTCAACGTGTGGGAGGCTTTTTTGTTTTTTTTGCCTTTCAAGCTCACTCTCTTCCTCTCTCACTCACACACTCTGTGCGTGCGTGCGTGCGTGCGTGTGTGCGTGTGCGCTTCACTTCACGATCTTGCATGCACTCGATGTCAAACGCTGTATGTTATAAGGATGTGCAAAATACAGTGGAACCTTGGTTAACAACATTAATGATTTGTCATTCATATGCACATGGAGTTGTTTTTATATGTGTAAAACTATAAAAACATATGTTGAGTCCACCGCCGAGCACATCGCAGACGGGCAAAGTAGTCACATTTTGTTTGGCCAGCTAATAGGATGCTAACGAGGAGGACATTTTTTGATAAAAATACATTAGGAACCAAGTTTGGAGGCAAAATTGTGGCCTAAATGTCCAACATTAACCAAAAAACATGCTAACCGAGGTTCCATTGTATGTCATACAAATGCACATACAGCACACACCCCTTACACTTCACTTTAGTGCATCTTCCCAAGGGACGGTGGTATAGAGCTTGATATACTTTAGAGTAGTCCGTGTACAGCTTATCCAGCAGTATACATTTACTATCCATTGAAAATGAGTCAACACACACAGCCGTTATTGTCAAAATGCCCAAATTGTTAACTTGATGTCAGTGAACGGTCAGTGAACACCATTGTTGTTGGGCCTTAATCCTCTTGGGTGTGGAATTTAGCTGAGCTTCACAGGCTGTTACTGGAATCCTCTTCCACATAACTTGTGGACTCTTCCGCCTGAGGATGCCCCGCAGGAGCTCAAATGGGTTCAAGGGTGGAAGAGACATACTTTGCCAATCCATCACCTTCACCCTCATTTTCCTCAGTCATTTTGTAGGCGATTTTGGGCTTCTTATCATGCAGGAAAACCAGCTCCTGCTTGAGAATGTCACAGGACATGTTGGAATTCATGTTTCCCCACAATGAACCACAACTCCCTCCGTGCCGGTAGCACTCATGCAGCCCCAGATCATGATGGTAGTGCCACCATGATCTGGATACTCACCTGTGTTGCCAGATATTCGGACTGTTGGTTGGCTCATTTTCAGTGGCTGGTAAATTGACACTGCTGTACAAGCTGTACGCTGACTACTTTTAAGTATATCCATCTGATGCAGGGGTATTTTTTGTTAATGCAAACACAAAACATCACTTTCTATGTTGCAAAGCTGCTGTATTAAAAGTCATTTTCCTGTCTCCCTGTTTTGTATGTGCCTTTTCTTCCCATGGGAGTGGTACCTCACTGTTTTCGTCCACGTGCCGATTCTTTGTTGACTCGTCCGCCTTGGTTATTGTTGTTGTTACTGTCTTGTATGTCTCCATCATAGGTAAAATGCAAGATGGCAATATGGAGAGCAACCAGATTAAAGGTAACCGCACCATATCTCTCCTTTCTTACTCCTCCTCCTCTTCTTCCTCTCTTCGGTGTGCAGTGTAAGCTTTGGGTCAAATGCAGGTTGAAAGCCGGCATTAAATACTCCACCAGGATTGTGCAGGTCTAATGCAAAAGGGAATGAAGTCTCCCAGATAATTAAAGAGTTGCTTGGTGTTAGACCCCATATTTGACCCTTCTAGTCTTATTAGCTTCTACCCCATCCTCCTCTCCCCTGCCGCTGCCGTGACGTCCTCTTCTTCCCGTTTTTCTTGTGTTGTCGTGAGAGCAGCAGCCTCTGTGACGTGTTCATGTCCAAAACCAACACCTCCTCTAGCAATGCAGACGGGTCATTTTATACATTGCAGGATTATCTTCTTTTTTGGGGAGAAGTCATAAAAATGTATTAAGTTGGTTTGACTTTATTGCTGGTAATGTATGCGGGCGACGCGGTCAACATAAAACGTAATAAACATTTCTCATTCATATTTAAGTGCAGTGTATTTACAGAATTTTGACACGTTTTTTTTATGACATGCTACATTTGGAGGAATAATAGACCGCAGAATCAGCGTGGATTTTGTTCTTGAGCTTTAATTGACAACAATCATGATGACTGAAACCCATCTAAAAAAAATAGACTACATTTATTTTTATTAATATTACTCTTTGGTGCTGTACTACTCAGTAGTTCACTCAATGGGATTATATTTATGTAATTATATTTGATTACACAATTATTTTTCAGTGAAGGAATCTCAATACTAGTTAAATAATTTCATAGTTCTCAAAATTTGATGTATCTTTTTAAATTGGATCCTTTATTTAGGTAGTCTGATATTGCGAATTATTAAAATATATTTGATTACTTTGTACTGTTTAAAATACATTTTAAAAATACAAACTAATTATAACAAAGACTTCAGGACATTTAAAACAGAGAAAACTCAACATCGTTAATGATTTTTTTTCCAATTAAAGAAACTATGCAATCCTAGAAGTACTACATATATTTTCATAGTATTTATTAATATTAATAATACTACAGTTTTATTCTATTCTATGGTTAATAATTCTATTATTACGTTACATTATCTACAGTATTATATTTGATTATACTA
The DNA here is from genome assembly GCA_024372805.1 of Oostethus manadensis. Taxonomy (NCBI): domain Eukaryota; kingdom Metazoa; phylum Chordata; class Actinopteri; order Syngnathiformes; family Syngnathidae; genus Oostethus; species Oostethus manadensis. The sequence goes on from QODF01000279.1 coordinate 1,139,332, forward strand.
TTGATACTTAATAAAAGAGACACATTACTACTTTGTTTATTGTTGATGTAGGTTTAATAACATTAATCATAATACTTTTGCTTTTTTATTTATTTATTTTAATAATGCTTTTTTCCAGTACATTTTTCATTACTTTTATGTGTTTCTAAAAGTATGAACATTAGAAATAACTTATGTATTTTTGAAATATTGTCTTCATTTATTTGAATTGGAAATGCTATTAAATTGTATAATGTATTATATCATTAAAAAAAATACATAAAATCATGCAAAATAACTTTTTTGATGGAAGAAATTGCATCGAATAAATGTAATTGATATAGAAAAAAGTTGTCAGTATATGTTGTTATCTTTGTGTATTTTTTACAATTTCGTGCTGAATATATCTTGGTTCCTTGTGACATTGTTGTAGGAATAAATATTTGTGCAGCATTTAATAAAGTGATGATGTGCATTGATCCAACTATGACAAAGCGTCATATTTACATAATCACTTAACATCTTTGCTTTATAACAAGCAGCTAACTCCCTGTTGTTCCCCTTCCTGATGTTCTGCCCTAAAGTCACCTTTCCTAACGCCGCTGCTTGCTGTGGCTCTCTGTGCTCTTTGCAGTGAAGAAGCAGGACGGCGCTGCCGCCATGGAGATGCAGCCCCTGAAGAGCGCAGAGGGAGGAGAGGAGGAGAAAGAGAGGAAGAAGGTGTCCATCCCCAAGAAGGAGAAGTCTGTGCTGCAGGGGAAGCTCACCAAGCTGGCCGTCCAGATCGGCAAAGCAGGTAGAGCAAAGGGAACCCAGCAGACACCCAGGAACCTTCAATGTCAAAAGGCCTTCAAGTTGTATAATTTGGCATTTTTCTGCAAAAATGAGCCTCGCAAACCTTGTTTGCTTGGAACCTACATTTTAGTCAGTACTGAAAATACATATATTTCCATATTTTCTGTAATTTTTCTATACTTACATGTAGGAACACATGATTGATTTTTGTAAAGTATATTATATCATATAATATTATATTTAGGGCCATAATAACACAACATTTTTATTATGTTACATTTTTTATCTTAATTAACACATACGCATCATGGCACGCCACGCTTCTCTGTTATGACGACAGACGGCGTAGCTCCCCACAGAGACTGACACTCTTTTAAAACTTTTTCTGACTTGAACGCATCAACAGCAGTGCAATTCCAACACCATAAATGCACCTCCAACTCACAGTGAGCGTCTCCAGTCCGCCCAGCCTCGGATTGGACCTATTATGTTTGTATGTTTGGTCTAAACAAAGAAGTGGATATTCTGATCACTCACTTTGTAACTCTGAATGCTCAAGTACAATTTGCTGCGTTTAGGTATGCCTCAGAAATCCCAGAGAATAAAGTCAAAGCATGTCAGTGTTTCTCTTACATGACATATAAACATTTTATTTGATTTTGTCACTGTTTATTTTTTATGAATTGTAATCAATATATGAATTTATCATCCAAAAATGCATTCAAGTTGCACTTTGGGCCGCACGGTGGTGAAGCGGGTAGCATGTTGGCCTCACAGTCAGGAGATCTGGGTTCGAATCTCCGTTGGGCATCTCTGTGTGAAGTCCGGGTACTCCGGTTTCCTCCCACTTTCCCAAAACATGCATGTTAGGTTAATTGCAGACTAAAGTGTCCATAGGTATGAATGTGAGTGAATAGTGTTTGTATGTCTGCCCTGCGATTGACTGGTGACCAGTCTTGGGTGTACCCAACCTCCCTCCCAAAGTCAGCTGGGATAGGCTCCAGCATACCCGCAGCCCTATCAAGGATAAGCAGCACAGAAAGTGGATGGAAGGATTTTTCCTGTTGTTGAAAATAGCCTCTTGGTAGTGACTATAGCACCCCCTGTTGCCTTGGCATAAACAAGTCTTGTTTCGAATACCTGATGATGCTTCATTTATTTTATAATGCACTTCATGGTTTTGAGGAGTCACTTGTGCATCGTTTTTAGGATCTCATGGCTACATTAGGGGTGCTCAATGTGCAGCCGGGATGAGGAACACGCATGTAAAGGTCTCATCGGAGCAAAGGCCTTCATTCATTCATTCATTTTCTATACCGCTTATCCTCATTTGGGTCGCGGGTATGCTGGAGCCTATCCCAGCTGACTTCTGGCAGGAGGCGGGGTACACTCTGGACTGGTCGCAGGGCAGACAAACAAACATTCACACTCACATTCACACTCTAATGGACAATTTAGAGTCGGCAATTAACCTAACATGCATTTTTTTGGAATGTGGGAGGAAAGCGGAGTACCCGGAGAAAACCCACACACGCACGCGGAGAACATGCAAACTCCACACAGAGATGCCCAACGGAGATTCGAACCCTGAAAGTCCTGACTGTGAGGCCAACATGCTACTCATTCAGCCACCGTGCATCGAGGCCCAGTTTTAATGCAAGCGTAAAGCCTTTTTTTTCCCGTTTCTGAATATTCCTTCAAGAAGCTCTCGTTGTCATAGTGACATCGCCCGCACATCAGCCCGTGATGGCGTGAGTGACGGAATGAGGACGTGGTGTCGGAACAATGCGACGCCGTTGGATGGATTAGCATAGAGCCGGCACGCTTGGATCCGAAAGTGCTCTTGGCAGGCAGACTCTTATGGACTTTGTTCACGGCGGCATGCTTGTGTTATTCCCCTGCGTGTGTTTTATGTCGCGTACTTTCGTTTCTTCGTGCACTGTGCCTGACACTCTGATGCTGCTGCTACCGTGCATGCTTTGAAGTTGTGCGAGGTGATTTGAGGTTCAGCAAAGTGCACAAAAAACACTTTTCTGCAGGACATGTGGTGACTCATGCAGATATCCTTAGCTTCCCTGACAAGGCTGAACTATACGCACCATATACTTCACTAGCTAGATTTAAGCCACTTATTTATTCAGCGCCTTCTTCCATCTGGAAACCCGCTAAAAACAGATAATGAATATTCAAAATGTGTATTGGCCCATCTCGGGGAACTTTATGTCATTTTTGGACATTGTACGTTTCCTAATTGATGTAGACTCATTAGAGTGATAGGACTGAACGTAACAGGAGTTTGTAGCATAACATTAGCAAAAACATGAAACATAGCAAAATAACTAGCAAAAATATATTTCAAAAAATAAACATCTGCTGGCGACCAGTCCAGGGTGTACCCCGCCTCCCGCCCAAAGTCAGCTGGGATAGGCTCCAGCATACCTGCGACCCTAATGAAGATGAGCAGTACAGAAAATGGATGGATGGACATAACATCAGAAATGACTCCCAGTCGTGCTTGAAAAGCCATTGAATATACAGACAAATGAATAAATGAAGACACTTTTTGCACAACCTTGGCCTACAAAGGATCCGAATGATGCAACTTCCTATGGACCATGTGACTTGTCGAATATTCCACATTATTCATAGGGGGATTGTGTTATGATAACAGGACGGAGTGAATAATGAGAAAACAAACTTAAAATATATTGTTGGAATAAGGCGTAAAACAAATATATATAAAAACAATTCTAAAGGGTGGGGTAGGGTGGGTTTGCTATTTTTCTACTACTGAGGGGAAATTGAATGAAGCTTTTTAATTGTACGCATTAAACATGTAATCAGATCAATGTGCAGGAAACTTTGCTAAATAAAAATGTACTTTAGTGTGCATTTATTTCCTGGGGCCCCAATTATGCGGAACGGCCCATTTTTGCTACACTTCTACTCCTAAACCGCTTCACACAAAATGGTCAACGTTTACCAAAACATGCACCCTTACTCATTTGCCTGTGCTATTATTTTTCTGACAAATACATCCCGTGGTGCACTATTAAACCTCCTTGTTTCCCTCCACAAGTGGATTGAATTGAAATTGGACTTGAACGATCCATTTTTACTTCAAGGTGTTTAACCTGAAACCCCTGGTGAGGACAGGCGGTATAGAAAATGAATGAATGGTTGAAGAACACGGCCGCCGTTTGCAGCCGAGTTAGTCACTATTGATCATTTGCATAATGATTCAAAAACTTTGCTAGAATGTCTTCCAAAGCATTTTGACCACAACCCATACGGAGCAGGAAAATACAACCACAAGTGTACCTCATGGAGCTTTTAAACAGCTTGCCTGTCACTTTCCCCACACAAAAACCCTTCGTCTTTTGCCCCAACGATCTGCTTTATATGAAGGAAATATCGATATTTCCAGCTGAGGGGATTCTCACATTTGCTGCCTCCATTTAAGCCCAACACAAAGAACTTGCTGACCTTATATACTGGCCCCTGAGCCACGTTTGAATGATTATTCTTCATATTTACTCTGTTAGGTACCTGCTCTTAGTCACCAGCAGTGTTGCTTTTTTACCTTAAATACTTCAATTACTTTAAAAAGTCATTAGTAATAGTTTTTCCTACCAAAAAAAGAATTGAATTAGTAACAGAATGACTTTTTTATGAATCTATTTAATTACCGGGAAAAGTACTTACTGCATTTTGAAATACCTCAAATATGTCGTTTACAATGAACTCAAGGGCAGTACTAATACTCTTAACACCATTACAACATTGGTTCTGTTGCTGCTGCGTTGTACAAAATCCATCCATCCATCCATTTTCTATACCGCTTATCCTCATTAGGGTCGCGGGGATGCTGGAGCCTATCCCAGCTGACTTTGGGCGGGAGGCGGGGTACACCCTGTAATGGTCGTCAGTCAATTGCAGGGCAGACACACAACCATTCACACTCACATGAACAATTTAGAGTCGCCAATTAACCTAACATGCATGTTTTTTGGAATGTGGGAGGAAACCGGAGTACCCCGAGAAAACCCACGCACGCACGGGGAGAACATGCAAACTCCACACAGAGATTCGAACCTTGAACCTCCTGACTGTGAGGCCAACATGTTACCACTCAGACACTGTGCAGCCCCATTGTAGCGATATGAATATAAATGTATAATATAATATAAATTACCATCTGGTCGAAGAGTTTTACTTACCACTTTCTCATGCACTCCAAGTCATTATTAAAGTAAAATAATACGATTCGATATATGGATAAGACCTGCCGTCCCAATGTTGAGAACCGTCCCACTGGTTCTCAACTGGTTTGGCAAGTGGCGACCCGTCAGTGCTAATTTAGTACATGGAAATTCATTAGCGACTAGTAATAGCGCCTCCAAATGTGACAATAAATAGGTAATGCACTTTCGACTTAAAAAGCTGATATGCAGTACTGTAACTACTGTAACAAGTAGGGGTGTCACAAGACCTGACCAAATATCAGGCTGTACTTAAATAAAGGATCCAGTTCATGGGACAAGATAATACACGAGAATGGGTCTATGAGAACGTGACGAGATGAGGTTTTAACATTACTTTAAAGAAATATACAATGAAAAAACAGACCACATATTGTCCAGTTTAATTTGTTACCTTGCATCGTTCCTTACAAGGCTATACTTTTATTCACTCTGTGGGGAGATATAGAGACTGTGTGACTGACAAAAGGGCTCACTCTATTCATGCCGTTGTTCTATGAACCAAACGTACCGCTGTGTTAAGATAATTCCTGCCTGTTTGGAGGTAAGAGACAAGGAAAACAGACATGAATGCACATGGCAGTATATTGAGGCAAGCAAAGTAACCAAGTACGTTTATTGTGTCATTAAGTCATTTATTTCTTATCATCCCGTCCTAGTGGCCATGTCATCTTGTCATGTTTTAATCTTGCGAGACGTTGTGAGATCACTAATAATAAGCATAACAGTCAGATACTTTCTAAGGCTCAGCAAGAGACAGGGCTGGCACAGTCAACATCTTAATGACAGTAGAGTAAGGAGAGGAATGAAGATTAGCTCCAGCAAGACGGAGTTCAGGCTGGAATGGGTGGAGAAAAGTGTCAGGTGGGATGTGTGATAGAAGAGTTTCAGCTAAAATGAAAGGAAAGGTGTACAAAACTGTGGTCAGACCAGCGATGGTGTTTGGTTTAGACACAGTGCCGCTGAGGAAAAGACAGGAGGCAGAGCTGGAGGTAGCAGAGATGAAGATGCTGAGGTTCTCTTCGGGTGTGACCAGGATGGACAGGATCAAAAGGACAGCACATGTTAGAGGTTTTGTACATATATTTAGAGAGGCCAGACTGAGATGGTTCAGACATGTCCTGAGATAATGAATATATTGGTAGAAGGATGCTGAGTTGTGAACTGCCAGGCAGGAGGCCTACAGGAAGACCAAAAAGGAGGTTTATGGATGTAGTGAAAGAGGACATGAAGGTAGTTGGTGCGAGGGAAGAAGTTGCAGAAGATGCAGGGTTAGATGGAAGCCATTGATTCGCTGTGGTAACCCCTCAAGGGATAATTAGAAAGGAAACGAAGTTACAAACCTTCTTCTTCTATGCCAGCAGGTTTCAAGCACTACAAAGCATTGTTGCCACCTACTGTATAGGAATATTAGGAGAAGACACCCCGCGGACTAATACCATGTTATTCGTCCAGGGTTGCTCATGTCGGCCATCACGGTCATCATCCTGGTCCTGTACTTCGTCATCGACGCCTTCATCGTCCAGAAGCGTCCTTGGCTGCCCGAGTGCACTCCAATCTACATCCAGTACTTTGTCAAGTTCTTCATCATTGGCGTGACCGTGCTAGTGGTGGCCGTGCCCGAGGGTTTACCGCTGGCCGTCACCATCTCCCTGGCCTACTCCGTCAAGGTAATGATTTTGCAATCTTACACCATTAGTACCCGCGACCCTAATGAGGATAAGCGGTAAAGAAAAGGAATGAATGAACACCATTAGTATTTGTTGAGATGACTCGCACTTAGTCTGATGTTCTCCTACTTTAAAAAGAAAATGATGAAAGACAACAACCTGGTGCGACACCTGGACGCATGTGAAACAATGGGCAATGCCACCGCCATCTGCTCGGACAAGACGGGCACGCTCACCACCAACCGCATGACGGCTGTGCAGTGCTACGTGGCAGACGTGCACTACAAGGAGATCCCTGAGCCGGGGGTCCTACCTCCCAAATCACTGGACCTGCTCGTCAATTCCATCTCCATCAACAGCGCCTACACCTCTAAGATACTGGTGAGTACATGGATTTCTTAACTTTGGTATCTCTTTAGTCCACCAGTCCAAGCGGGCTTTTATGAGATAATAAAAATTGGTGCTATTATATTTACTTATTATTTCTTTATTATTAGAGCCAAATATTATATTTTATTTTTTATTATGAAGGTTCTTTGCAAACCAAAGCAAATGTATTTAAATAGTATTTTTTAAATAACGAGATAATGATAAATCATACTGCTTTAACATAAACAAATGGTAGAATTTGAAAAATACAAATATATTTAAATAGTTCTATACAATATATACAGTAAAATATATTTATTATCATTAATGCTATTTATAACATTATACATTAATATAATAAGCAGTCATTTCTTTTTATAAATGTCCTTCTAGGCATCAATTATTGAAAATCAATATATAAGTATATAACATAAGTACTATTTAAACAGGAATCACACATATTAAAATACTAAATGTAAAATGTTTTAAAATATGATTTACATCATATAGTAATTATTTACATCATTATTTATAAATGATTTGTAAGAAACATATTTAAAGGGGACCTGTCATGCTTTTCCTCTTTTCTGACCTACAGCGTAAATGTTGCATTGTCGTGTTAAACGATGCCAACGTGTCAGATAATAAGGTTTGTGCATTTGGTGAGCCCTGAAAGCAGTTTTGGGTGGCCCTGCACACAGTTGTTTTTTTAAATACCTAGTTCCACTGACCACTCCGCGCAAACCGGACTTGCTTTAATGGGCAAGGTTGAGCATTGGTTCCCAGGAAATGTTTGTTTGGGGGTGAGGGAAAGCTAATTTTGTTTAGCAATACGAGGCTGGACTATCCGCCAACGTTGGTCGTGTTGAACAGCAATCTATAAGTAACAATTTATCAGTGTCTGTGTTTCTTTTATGTGTATTTTTGTAATGTGACAAAAGTGGTTGTGTGTGTAGCATCATAGAGCGTGCATATTACCTGCATGCATGCAAACTCACCCATGTCTACAGCTGCCTGTAGCTGTTAAAAGCGGACGTTTTCAAAAGATAAATCACAGTTTACTATCAATTCATGTACCGCCAGAATGAGGAAGTGGGGTTCAGCCGCTGTCCGGAAGTCCTCAGGAGCACTCGGGATTGTGACCAATCATAGCGGAGTGGGCTCGGAGGGAGGCGCACCTGGAGGAGGGCGGAGTAAATTACTTACACAGACCAAGAAACCCAAGGAAACACTGCAGGAAAAGACTCAAAGTCTAGAAGCTCTAGAAAGCTTTCTGTGTGGGTTATCGTGTGTAACTGTCCAGACTGTTGAGTCCAGAGCTCAACACAGGCCCAAAAATAAGTATAATAGGTCCCCTTTAAATATTTTACATAGTAAATTAGACATTATAAACCCACAGTAAAAAATATGTAAAGGTGTGACAAAACAAACATACATAAAGAAAAACAAAATAAGGAAACAAAAAAATAAAACAAATACATTTGGCTTAGTTGACTGATGAGGAATTTTGCAGCATATCACCTTAATGTTATGTAAATGCTAAATGGGAGCTTATAGGCACAAAGTCTGCTTTGTGTGCTTTGATTCGGCACAATGCTCGAACGCTGTTGGAAGAGAAGACCGTGGGCACCACATGATTGTGCTCGGACGTCCAACCAGGACGTGTCCTATAGCGGACGGATATTGGGAGTGAACGGCATTCTTTGTTCCTCCTTCCTCCTTGCATGTGAAATGAAAAGATCTGATGGAACAGGAAGACTCTCGCGCTGAGAGGCAGGCCAGCAGCCGGTGTCCTTGGCTTGCCGCTTTCAATTCAGGAGGCGTTCACTCAATTTGTCACCTTGAGAGCGCGTGTGTAATTTGCTGTAATCTGATATTCGGGGGTGTAGCCGACTGCAATCTGTCTAAGTGCAGGAGATTCTGCGTTCAGATGTTGTCTGTGGCCTACTCGTCCTGTGTGTAATGAGAAGTACATGTGGACACAGAGATGATGTTGTCCCTTCAAAATGAGGATTGATCAAAGCCATCTGCAGAAAGCTCCGATAGCTAAAAAGAGCATTTCAGAAAAATTGAGGATCACGTTGTCACAAGCTTTTGGTAGACTCCGTCCCGCAAGCCATATATTTTCCTGATACGCCTATGCAAGGGGGGCTGCAGCAGCATTAGAAAAATAAAGAAAAACTCTGATTTTTAAATAATTCTGCTAATCTGACTTTACACTTTGAAGAAAAATACAGAAAATAGGCTCCAGATTGTTTAGTCTTGTAATTTATATTGTTTATTGTTATTGTTTAAATACTAAGTAAGGTTATTTAGGTAAAGTTTTGGACACAGTTTAATTGTGTAATATTGCTTTTTTAATCAGGCAAACTAAAAGAGGCTCAGCAGCTGTTATTTTCACAAAATTTATTAAATCGTTTTCTACTATTTCTGCACTGCATTATATTTAATTTTAATATTCTTTGAACTCTTAATGCTCATTTTTAATGGTCTCTCTTTTGTCTATATCCAACTAATAATAATAATTATTATTGTTATTAAATAGGTTGTGATAAACTAATAATAATAATTGTATTATATATGTTACAATAATAATATGGTGTATGTACTACTACTACTACTGGCTTTCAGCATACTGCGACCCTAGTGAGTAGGAAGAGGAGAAGTGTTACGGAAAAAAAATTTGTATTTTAGGGCTGTCAAAAACAGCGTGTTAATGGCGGTAACTAACTTATTTAATAAATTACCTTAAAGTTGTGCACAGTGTAGCGTCCCGACAGAGTCACACAGAGTCTGACGCTCTTTAATTTCTTGATTCTGGCCTGAACACATCAACAGCAGTGCAATTCCAACGACATATACTGTATATATTTCTTCTGTATCTGTAATCCCTACGTCACCTCCTTGTAGTCACTATACAACTGTTAGATGCATTCACGGACGCTCCAAACATCACAACAAAGTATTTCTTATGTGGGGATGTGTGGTCTTAATAAACAGAAAAACAAAGCACAACAATAAGTTGATATTCTTATCACTCACTTTGTAATTCTTAACGCAGAAGTACAATTTGCTGCAATTATGTATGCTCAAGCAGGGGAAGCTGTTTTTTTTCCAGGCCTACATCGTAACTGTTTATTTATTTATATGTAAACTCTACCCTCCGTTCCTAGTCGTTTTTAACAAAGACAAAGGTAAGAAAATGCTTAGGTTGATGTTTATACTTCAAAATCGCTGATTCGGTCATTTTACTGTCAAATCAAAAAGGGATTCCGCCACAGACAAGTTTTGTGAGCATCATGCAGAAGCCGAGTGTCCGGGCCCACGCACTGCCCCATAGACTCCCAGAAACGCTCACCATCCGATGGGGGAGACTAAAACCCAGCATTCATCCAATGACCGTCCAGTTTTGTGTAGTGGAAAAACTACGCTCTACGCTTCCTGGGCTTTATTAAAACACTGTGACTCTGCGGGGATGAATGAGAAGGAAGTTGTGTCAGTTACTTGTAATAAGTAGCTGAATCTGAACAAAATAGGTTATTCTAGCAGTCTGGAAGGTATTTTAGCGCACATTTAGTCAATGAGATGTACACACAGCTGTACATATTTTAGTACATATAGTAGATGTATACGTTAGGCACTATTATATTAGGCTAATAATTAAAATATAATGAGTTTAATGGTATTATTATTATTCCTGTGATTATTAGTCCAATTATTATTACTTTGGATTATGTTATAGATTATGTTATAGACTTTATGTATACTGCAACTCTACAGTTTATTAACTGTATTTATATTTTAGTTAAAAAAAACTGCATTTATATTTACTTTTATAAAGAAAGAAGAAGAAGGAAAACGATTAATAGAATGATTGTATTATATATAGTTGCTTTTTCTATATTTACATATACATACAGTAAACTTACCTACAGTATACACAATATGATAAAATAATACAACAACAATTATGATTATACTGTAATATTATTGTCATTATTACACTTAATTATAATTATTATATATATATATGTTATATAATACTATTTTATATTATTACAATGGCAATATTGGGCCGCACGGTGGCTGAATGGGGTAGCATGTTGGCCTCACAGTCAGGAGGTTCAGGGTTCGAATCTCCATTGGGCATCTCTGTGTGGAGTTTGCATGTTCTCCCCGTGTGTGTGTGGGTTTTTTCCGGGTACTCCGGTTTCCTCCCACATTCCAAAAACATGCATGTTAGGTTCATTGGCTGTTGTAAATTGTCCATAGGTATGAATGTGAGTGTGAATGTTTGTTTGTCTGTATGTGCCCTGTGATTGGCTGGCGACCAGTCCAGGGTGTACCCCGCCTCCCGCCTATAGTCAGCTGGTATAGACTCCAGCACCCCCGCGACCCTAATCAGAATAAGCTTTATGGAAAATGAATGAATGAATGGCAATATACAGCAGGGGTCGGGAACCTTTAGGGTTAGGGCTTTAGGGCTAAGAGAGCCATGAAAGTCACATATTTTCAAATGTATTTCCGTGAGAGCCATATCATATTTTTTAACAGTGATTACAACTAAAAGTGTGCATTTTCAAGCAATTAATTACTTTAATAGTCCGTATTTAGTCTCTGAATTGGATGGACTAAAGTGCTGAGAAGGTTTTATATTTTGAATGTTAACTATATTCCCATATCAATTTTTCCTCAACCTAATATTCCAAAAATTACAACTTGATATCGTTCAGTTATTAATTAAAATAAACTCTATGCTGCTAAAATGATATTGTTTTTACTCATAACATTACAAGTGTATTCTCATAAAATGATGCTTAATGCTTTGACCTTCTACTCGTAAAATTACAGCAAATTTTAGCTTTTCTTGTAATCATGACTTTATTCCTGTAATATTATGAATTTATTCTCCAAATACTACAACCTTTTTTTTCTTCTCCTAATTGTTTGTCTTAATGTTCATAAAATGACTGCTGATTTTTCCACTTTTCCTTCTTCCTTAAAGTTTTTTTGTTAAATTGTATTTTTAGAATGTGCAGCAGGCCAATAAGTTGCTTGGACCGCACTTCAAACACCTGTTGAAAAGCAAGATATAAAAGCCAAATTTAAATAAATAAATAACGTCTGAGAGCCATATGTGGTCATCCAAAGAGCCACATCTGGCTCCCGAGCCATAGCTTCCCTGCCCCTGTTATACAGGGTTACACATTTTACATTTATTAGGCATTTTTTACATACATTGTATTTACATGTTACATTTTACATTGAATATTTACTCTCTAAAGTGCTCAAAAAATGTAAATAAATATGAAACGTCTACCCCTACATTTGTCCATGCCCATTTCTTCCCAAGGCTGAGTAAAATACTGAATAGTGTGGAAAATATTGATATATACTTGGTGGCTCCTTGGTGGCAAGGCCCCGGGGGTGGATGAGATCCGCCACATAGTTCCTTAAGGCCCTAGATGCTGTGGGCGTGTCTTGGTTAACACAACTCTGCAGCATTGCGTAAACGTCTGGGTCGGTGCCCGTAAACTGGCAGACCGGGGTGGTGGTTCCGCTTTATTAAGAAGGGGGACCAGAGGGTGTGTTCTAAATATCGTGTGATCACACTCCTCAGCCTTCCTGGTAAGGTCGATTTATTGGAGGATCTGCCGGATAGTCGAATCTCGGATTCAGGAGGAGCAGTGTGGTTTTCGTCCTGGTCGTGGAACTGTGGACCAACTCTATACTCTCGGCGGGGTCCTTGAGGGTGCATGGGAGTTTGCCCAACCAGTCTTCATGTGTTTTGTGGACTTGGAGAAGGCATTCGACCGTGTTCCTCGGGGAATACTGTGGGGAGTGCGCCGGGAATATGGGGTATCAGACCACCTAATCCAGGCGGTTCGTTCCCTGTATGACCGGTGTCAGAGTTTGGTTCACATTGCCGGCAATAAGTCGGACCCGTTTCCAGTGAGGGTTGGACTCCGTAAGGGCTGCACTTTGTCACCAATTCTGTTCATTACTTTCATGGACAGAATTTCTAGGTGCAGCTAGGGCGTTGAGGGGTTTCAGTTTGGTGGCTGCAGGATTCGGTTTTTGCTTTTTGCAGATGATGTGGTCCTGCTGGCTTCATCAAGCAGTGACCTTCAACTTTCACTGAATCGGTTTGCAACTGAGTGTGAAGCGGCTGGGATGAGAATCAGCACCTCCAAGTCTGAGTCCATGGTTCTCGCCCGGGAAAGGGTTGAGTGCCATCTCCGGGTCGGGGATGAGGTCCTGCCTCAAGTGGAGGAGTTTAAGTACCTCGGGGTCTTGTTCACGAGTGATGGAAGGATGGAACGNTGCCATCTCCGGGTCGGGGATGAGGTCCTGCCTCAAGTGGAGGAGTTTAAGTACCTCGGGGTCTTGTTCACGAGTGATGGAAGGACGGAACGCGAGATGAACAGGCGGATTGGTGCGGCGTCTGCAGTGATGCGGACTCTGCACCGGTCTGTCGTGGTGAAAAGAGAGCTGAGCCGAAAGGCAAAGCTCTCAATTTACCGGTCGATCTACGTTCCTACCCTCACCCATGGTCATGAGCTTTGGGTAGTGACCGAAAGGACAAGATCGCGGGTACAAGCGGCCGAAATTAGTTTTCTCCGTAGGGTGGCTGGGCTCTCCTTTAGAGATAGGGTGAGAAGCATTGTCATCCGGGAGAGACTCGGAGTAGAACCACTGCTCCTCCGCATTGAAAGGAGCCAGATTAGGTGGCTCGGGCATCTGGTTAGGGTACCTCCCGAACGCCTTCCTGGGGAGGTGTTCGTGGCATGTCCAACCAGTAGGAGGCCTCGGGGAAGACCCAGGACACGTTGAAGAGACTATGTCTTTCAGCTGGCCTAAGAACGCCTCGGCATTCACTGGGAAGAGCTGAAAGAAGTGGCCGGGGAGAGGGACTTCTGGGCTTCCCTACTTAGGTTGCTGCCCCCGCGACCTGACCTCGGCTAAGCGGAAGAAAATGGATGGATGGATGACCAAGTTTTTATTGCATCATAAAATCCAAGCAGCGGAGGACTGCAGCATTGCTTAGGATCAGTGCAATAAGCACCTGCAGGATTTCCTCTTGAGGATAAAATTACCAAATCTGCTTTGGATGATGAAACAATACTAGCTCCCATTTAGGTGTCCTGATTGGCTTGGATCCTCCATCACTGAGATGCATGTATGAATAAGATGCGCGGGCTAAAATGTGGCCCACATCGCTTTTAGCTCATGGATGCATACACTCGCATACATAGGATGCATTTATTCTTTAGTAGCGCTTGAATGAGGCCGGAGAAGAGCAGAGAGAGAAGCATGCAATTAAGGAGGCAAGTTTGTCTATTGAGAGATGTATACAGGGGGAAAAGGGGGGGGGGGCATTGGAGAGGAATATTTAGCTCAACCGCCCCCACTCCCTGGGCACTATGTTAGCTGTGTGTTCTTATGTAAGAGGCCGATCCTGTGGGACGCCAAGATGGCTGTGAAAGTCTTTGAAGGCCATCAGTGAGCAGCGCAAAGGCAGAACAGAGGCGAGCTTTGATACTCCTATCCCTACTTAGAGCTCTTCATTATCCAGCCACTAGCACGCCGCCTGCTTCCTCGGGCAACAAATACTGACTCTCCATCAGCCTCACTTTGTGTACAGTACACACTCACACAGGCCCACAGAGAGGAAGTGAGTGTAAAGGCTACGGCAAACTACTCTGTGACGGCATTGTCTTGAAAGCTCCCGCGGAAATACACCGTACACTTGTACTCCTGTATTTTTTGGACTACAAGCTTTTTTCCCACGCTCTGAACCCTGCAACTTATGCAACAAAGTGGCAATTTAAAAAAAAAAACAATTCCGCTAAAAGCTACGACATACGACGCCGTATTAGGGCCAAATAAAAAAAACAATTGAAGGCGTGTCCAAGATTAAAAGTCGGAATTATACGTGCCTTTGTGTCATAAATATAAGCGGGGAAATAAATCATAGTTCTTTAGGTAGGGAAGGAAACTTTCCTCTTGGTTGAGGTAAGCTTTAATTCCTAACCGGCCAGCAAAGCATAGCAGTTGGTCACAAACCGGTTAGCATCGTGATTAGCATCATCTCACCGTTACCCTCACGTACCCCGCCCTCTCCACAAAAGCCTCCCCTTTTTTATAGCTGTCCCAGGCAGGGAAGGAAACGTTTCTCTTGCTTCAGACAAGCTTTTATTCATAACAGGGCAGCAAAACAGCGCAGTTGGGCATGAACACTTTAGCATGGGTTAGCATCATCTCACCAGTACTCCTCCTCCACAGACGGCTCGCCATTTCATAGCTGTCTCAGGCAATGCATGCAAAGGAAAGTTACGACGTTTGTTGTCCTAAAGTTACATCTTTACTCTTGTAATATTACAAGCTTTTCCTCGAAAATGGACGACGTTATTGTTGTAAATTTACAACTTTATTCTCAAAATCTGATGATTTTAATGCGCCCATTTTAGCAGGCAGAGTCCAAGACAGCTCTAAACACAGAGGACTTGTGTGATATTAATATTTTTGTTTGCTTCTGTTTGGAAACAATTAAGGTATGTAAAGAAACATTTACATATTGAAATACCCAAACAGCCTCCCGATGTCAATGTTTCAGCAATTAGTCAAGTCCAATAAAGACATTTTTTTGCTGAACGAATGCATGAATCTGAAGATGGAAGATTATACCGATATACTCAAGCTCAAAAACGTACCCTAATTGGACTTTCAGACAAAACAAACAAGAAAATAATAATTTTTCTGGGGAAGGACAGGCACATGGTGTTTTAATACAAATAAAAGTAGGACCACAAATTGTTTTTTGTTTAAAAAAAGTAAAGTAAATGGGCCTTGGTAGTATCTAAAAACAATTTTTTAAATAAATCATTTTTTTCTTTTTCTTCATACCTTAATGAGCAACCCCAACAACAACAAAGTCATAGGAGTCAATGTCTCACCAGCCATGAACCTCACAGCATGTACTTGGAAGTTTTGGAAATATTTTTGAAATTCGTTCAATAATTTCATGATCATTTTGGTCACAAGACTTAAAGTACCAAATTGAAATGTTCAACGTTAGTGCTCCAAATGGTGTTGCCCTGGCAGCTTGGAGTAAAGGCCTCACTCACCCAGACAGCAGAGAAAGCACAGGGATAAATTACTACAGCTGCTACTCTGCATTTATTATAAAAAACAAAACATTTCCTTTTAAGGTGATAGACTACTTAACAGATTATTAATCTTTTACGCACCAGTCGCAAACTTGCATCACTGCCTCAGCAACACTGCTGAAAACCATTTCTGCAGCAATGGTGCATCATGTAGTTAATACTTCACACCAGGAGATGGCGGACATCTGTAGCTTGAATCTGAGCAACATTTAAAGGGTGTGTTTGTATGCAAGGTTTAGAAGTTTACAGACATTGAGTTTGAATTTATAGTCTTTGAACACGCAGCACATGCTTGAGCCGATGCTCTGCTTGACCATGTCCGGGGTGGCAGGATGTGGTGGTTTGTAGATGTAGTGGATGTGTAAAAAAGCGCAGAAATAGACACGGTAGTATCTGCGAGAGACTCTTCGGGAGAAAATGCATTGTTAATAGATAGCTATGACCTGAGAATAGGATGACATGGATGAATGAGAATCTTCACAGGCATGATAAATACCTTTTATCAATCTATATAATAACAGCAGTTGAGGCAGTTCAAGATCCCACTGCAATGACGGTGATGATGGCTGGATTTGCGTATTACAAGTGAATCAGACGGTTTAATGAGCTTGTTGATGAGCCGGTATTGTGGGTCGGATTAATTGTGAGCTTGGTGACATCATAATATGCAAATTGGATGAGTGAATTTACTCCCATCACAAACTTTGGGTCGTTACTTTTTTTTTTTGGCAGTATGCTTTATTTCTAACCGTTTTCAAGTTACAGCCTTTTGAAAAGTAATAGTGATATTTTTATTTTTTTACTCTTTTTATTTTATTTTTTAACTCAGGGTTAAGTAACCAAAAAAATGCTAGTAAATGAAAGCTACACCAGTACAGTAATAAATCAAGGTGGGAATAAAGACAACCATCCAAAGCTTCCCTCCCACACGCCAACCTGCGTTTCACGCTATTGTCGAGTGCGTTGCGGCAATAAACCGCTGCTGCTCATTGTACTCCCGGGCCACATGCGAGGCTCTCCGTGCTTAATAGAATTTCTAATCTGCACGATGATGACACGGAAGCCATTATTATGAGTTATCCATGGTTTGTTTCACCATAATCAGTTAAGCCTGAAGGAAAGTAAGCAGACATCTTCATCAAATTGGGCCACTCCAGATATTCCACCATCGACGGGTAAAAAAAGGCATGCTCTTATGATTGGCCTGCAGGGATTGTGCTGCCTTTTCACACTGGAAGTGATATTTATAGCATTTTGTGATTCGCTCAAATGCATCTCCAGGGAGGCTATTTTTGGTCAAATGTTTGGATTTTGAGGTTTAGGTCTTTACAGAGCACAAAAAGGCTACAATTATACTTCTTAAGTGAAATACCTTTTTTTTTTTGTTTGTGACAATAATAGACAACATTTAACAATCCAGTTGCAATTTATGGCTTCGAAATTCCTCATGCTTATCATTTTCTAAATGTATTTTAGTTTATTTTTTGGTTTCTTTTATTTTTTTTTGGGGGGGGGGTGAGGTTACCAAATACAACTTATTGAGAACCAATAAAAATTATATACAGTATGTGGACAGTATTCTTGTATAATTATATGGCAATGTGTCCATTCATTCAGTTTCTATTATCCTCATTAGGGTCGCAGGGTTATGCTGGAGCCTATCCCAGCTGACTTTGGGCTGGAGGCGGGGTACATCCTGGACTGGTCGCCAGTCAGTCGCAGGCAGACAGACAAACATTCACACTCACATTCATACCTACGGGCAATTTACAGTCTCCACTTAACCTAACACGTTAACACTAACATGTTTTTGGGATGTGGGGGGAACCCGGAGTACCCAGAGTGTGTTGGATTATAAATTATACTATGATAAAACAGTGAAGATAATATTTTATGTATTTTTTTTTTGGTTATGACTTACGTATATTGATATAACGTTGGTTTGGTTTAATGCTTACTTAAATACTTAAAATCTTTTGCAATACACTGCATGTACAGTAGTGTTGTGTAGTTGCATTTTATCCCAATATAAAAGCAATATATTTATATATTTTTTGTTGTTGGTTAACGTATTTTTTATGCCTTGGTGGTGTCTTTAAAACTGCTTGCTGTTCAAAAAAATAAATGCATAAATAAATTCTATTTTGGCTACATGAGGGGGTTGCATTTGATGAGGCATGGTTACTGACAAAGTGTTGGGACAAATGTAAAGTGGCGGCAAAATATGTGGAAAGACAGAAAAGGGAATCAGGAAGTATAGCAAAATATGGAAATTATATGATTATATGAAAGTATGCAATGGAGGGGATATGGAGTGTAATATAGAACGCCTTCCTGCCTTCCAGCACACCTCCAGGCTTCAGCCCAGTTGGCTGCTCCAGCTCATGTGGAGCGCTAGCATCTCATCTATGCAAAGGATGCTGGAGAGGGAATGGGGCGGAGCACTTACTGAGGAAGAAACTGATAGCATGGTGGAGATGAAGGTCATTGAAAGGGAGGGAAGAGGATTGGGAACGCGGAAGAGATAAAGACAAAAGGGGCTACACAGAGGACAGGGAAGAAAAAATTGAAGGAACAGGAGGCGTGGATTAAGGAGAGCCCCAGGTGGAATAGGAAGCGAGGATGCCAGCTCTCCCTCTGGCATATGTCCTTGCCCACGGGGACACCCAAAGACCAGGGAGAGGGCAGCTGGTCCTCAGCCCAACCAAGCTTAAAAACATGCCAATGGTAGCCGAGCCATGCCAATGTAGGAATGTCCGTGCCAAAGAAGGAAGTAAAACCCTTAGCCTGTTTCACACTGCCTGGAAATGCCACTTCCTCCTTGTTGTTGTTGCATGACGCGTATACGTCATAGAACATATTTATCTGATTGCGGGATTCCATGTCGCTGCGTGAACATTACGCAATATGTGGAAGGCAAAGATGGTCTTCTTTTGCTGCAATTTTGTTGAATAAAAATGTAGGAAAATGTAATTTTTCAAAAATCCTAGATCAGAACCAGTATTTAATGGAATCCCTACTTCTTTGCAGAGTTTTTGTGTAGTCCTAAAAACATTTTACTTTTAAAAACATAATTTCAAAAACATTAGATTAATCAAATTTTCACATTTAGAGTTTGGAATCTACCCTCGCCCACTCCCAGGTTTGATCATTTTTGTCCTGCAAAAGCAAACACTAACACTAAACACCCATCCCGATCCCTGACACAGCATAACCCTGACCCTGAAAAAACATAATAAAAAAATATATATAGTTTTTTTGGAAGACAATTCAATCTTCCCATTCCTTCTTCCTTGACCCACCCCACATTTTTCATGTACTCTTGCTAACAATTAAAACATTGTTATCCAATCCTCAAGTTTCCTTCTTCAATGTTTTATCCAGCTTAGCCCACCGTGTCACAAAATGTTGTCATTTTTGTTTGATCCTGCTACCAATAAAATCATTTAAAAATCCTAAATCAAACATATACTTCTTGGAGGATAATTAAATCTTCTGATTTGCCCCTCAAATTTGGAATCTACAGGTGATTTGACTGTTGTCCAAAAGACAACAACCTTGTACAAGGTCAGGGCAAGACACAAAAGGTCATTGCTAAAGAAGCTGGCTGTTCAGAGTGCTGTGTCCAAGCGTACAGTGGTGTTCAAAATAATAGCAGTCAAATGCAACTAACCAGATTAGTCACTGTTATTAGTATGTTTTTATTGCTACATGGCAAACAAGATACCAGTAGGTGCAGTAGATTGATGCTGGCTCTTGTTTGTTTTCTGAGAATGATGGGAAGGAAAATATGTGGTTTAAAAAAGTGTACAAACAATAGCAAAGACATTCAAAAATGTGGGGATAATTCCCCTCAAATTTTTTATGTAGCGTGGCCCACCATGTTAGTGTTTCATTTAACAAATAATGCATTTTTGGATGGTTAAAAAAAATCACACTAATGAAGTACATAATATGAATACATGTGTTTTTAAAAAGTTCCTTTCAATGTAACAGCCAGATTTTACAGTTTAAAAATATATTCCATCCATCCATTTTCTATGCCGCTTATCCTCATTAGGGTCACGGGGATGCTGGAGCCTATCCCAGCAGACATTGGGCGAGAGGCGGGGTACACCCTGGACTGGTCGCCAGCCAATCGCAGGGCACATATAGACAAACAAACATTCACACTCACATTCATACCAATGGACAATTTAGAGTCACCAATAAAACTAACATGCATGTTTTTGGAATGTGGGAGGAAAGCGGAGTACCCGGAGAAAACCCACACACGCACGGGGAGAACATGCAAACTCCACACAGAGATGCCCAACGGAGATTTGAACCCAGGTTTTCCAGATCTCCTGACTGTGTGGCCAAGGTGCTAACCACTCAGCCACCGTGCGGCCCTTAAAAATATATTCTACTAACAAAAAGGAGTATAATAAATACATGATTCAAAAGTAAAGATTTTACACCTGATGTTTTTTAAAATTTTTTAATTAATTAAAAGTCTAGAGCATCACATTCCAACAATGCGTGTATGTAACAGGCCCGAGAATGTCGACACGGGTCCAAAATCCTCTCTTTCCTCTCTCGTGATGAAGTTCCGACACCGCAAAACGATCGAGCTAACCTTCTTATTATACCTCCATCGGTAATACAGTATTATAATTGGTGGCCGTCTACAATCAAGCATTTCTGGTTTGGCGTTGAGAAAGACCACAAGTAGTCCACAGCTAACTGATTTAGGGCAGACAGCATGAATGAGGACATTTGCTCCATCCGCTCATTAGCCAAAGACAGACAGTGTCTCACTGATGTCATTATTGGCCATTAGGAGACAGACTTCATTTGTTCTTTTGTTGTCTTGTTTCTGGTTTTTGGTTTTTACTTTACACCGCTAAACATCAAGCCGTACAATTACTACTAGGTGAACATGGGCCAGAGTTGATTAGGTTTTAATAATTGATGCCATTTTTCCAGCAGCTAGAACCCATCCCATTGGGGCAGCGGGCCATGTAAATAAATCTCTGCAGCAAAAATGAACCAACATTCAATTCTATTCCTCCCCAAAGTCCAAATATTGAGCTGCTCTTTGTGGAGGCGGATTGCACAATTCTGGTCCAAAATTCAAATGATGGGAGTCATTAGCTTTTTTCAATTGGAAGCCAGTCTCCTGGTTTTAGACATGAATGTGTTACTGGGAATTGTTCGCTTTCAGCGTTAAAAACATGTATTATTATTTTGTCCATATTGCATTTAGGTTGGGTGGGGGGGTCACAAGACAAGACAATACATGAGATTATAATGGGGGGGAACATTTTTTTTACCATAAATTTGCGGGGCCACAAATCTTGAATCAATAATGTATGGGAAAAAGTCTGCACGAAGAAAACATGCTGCACTGTTGGATTTGTGGTATATAAAGGGAAGGTGAAACCATGTTAGTTTAGTCGTGGTTTATACTATTTTTAATTTAGCATTGCCCTGTGATTGACTAGCGACCAGTCCAGTGTGTACCCTGCCCCCGCCAAAGTCAGCTGGGATAGGCTCCAGCATAGCCGCGACCCTAACGAAGATAAGCGGCATAGAAAATGAATGAATGAAAAAATAATTTTCAATAATATTTATATAAATAAAAAAAATGTTCTGCTTGTAGCCTTAGCTATTAAACGGCTGTCTGCGTGAGACGAGCGGATGCGCGAAGACGCTTGCTCACAAGGACAGCAAAGCGTGTGTGATGCTGACGTCATGAGACTCGGGCGCCGGCTGCAGGCACACAGACTGTTTATTGAGAAAGACAGTCCGCATTCTTTGTTTTCTGTGAGCGTGACTGCTAAATGTCGGACTCCATTGACTTCCAGTGCGATACAGCAGATCTCGAGCAAAGTGAAATGTTTCAAGCTTTGCATCTGGTCACAGGACCGGAGAAACTGTGAAACGTTCTTCTTAATGAGCCTTTTGGTGGAGACAAAGAAGAATGAATTGCGTTGTCGCTGTATTCCGGTGTAAAAATACTGCCTTAAATCTCTCTCTTCCTGTGTCTCTCCAGCCTCCAGATAAGGAAGGCGGTCTGCCGAAACAGGTGGGCAACAAGACAGAGTGTGGCCTGCTGGGACTGGTGTTGGACCTGAAGCGAGATTACCAGCCAATAAGGAACCAGATCCCGGAGGAGAAGCTCTACAAAGTGTACACCTTCAACTCCGTCAGGAAGTCCATGAGCACTGTCATCAAACTCCCCGACGGGAGCTTCCGCATGTACAGCAAGGGAGCGTCAGAGATTGTCCTCAAAAAGTACGTAAAAGCAGGACATCATGTCAGGAATTGTACAGTTTGATGGTCCCAACCTCATTAAAAAGGCAAGAAATTCCATTCCAATTGTGCCAAGGCACACTTGTGAAGTCAAAACCATTTCAGGTGACTACCTCGTGAAGCTCATTGAGGGAACACCAAAGGTTTGCAGTGCTATCGAAAAAGCAACAGGTGGCTACTTTGAGAATAATTTGACACTTTTTTGTTGAGTACATAGTTTTGACTTTTGGCCCGTACTAATAAAGCATTGACGATATGTTGATGTCAAAACCTCCATGGGTTCCTGACAGATGCAGCCACGTCCTGAACGAGGTGGGCGAGCCCAGGCTTTTCCGTCCTCGGGACAAGGACGAGATGGTGAAGAAGGTGATTGAGCCCATGGCCTGCGATGGTTTGAGAACCATATGTGTGGCGTACCGCGACTTTCCCAGCGACCCGGAGCCCAACTGGGAAGACGAAAACAACATCCTCAGTGACCTCACCGCCATTTCCGTCATCGGGATTGAAGATCCCGTCCGGCCGGAGGTAGGAAAGCGATGTACCGTGTTTTGGGTTCCTAAATGCATGTCTCCTTTCACATTTTGGATACTTGGACTGATAAAATTGTTGTTTTTTAATTAGATAAGTAACCACATTTGCCACTTATGGCCTAGTGGTTAGCATGTTGGCACACGCAGTCTGGTAGATCTGGGTTCGAATCTCTTGTCTGACGTCTCTGTGTGGAGTTTGCGTGTTCAAC
Source organism: Oostethus manadensis (assembly GCA_024372805.1). Classification (NCBI taxonomy): domain Eukaryota; kingdom Metazoa; phylum Chordata; class Actinopteri; order Syngnathiformes; family Syngnathidae; genus Oostethus; species Oostethus manadensis. Next base: position 1,162,613 of record QODF01000279.1, read on the forward strand.
CTTGTGCACGCGTGGATTTTCTCCGGGTACTTGGACTTTCCAAAAACATGCACGTTAGGAGAATTAGCCCCTCTAAATGGCCCATTGGTACGAATGTGAGTGTGAATGGTTGATTCTCCATAGTATCTATGTGCCCAGTCCAGGGTGTATCCTGCCTCTCGCCGGAAGTCACTGGCTCCAGCATACCCCAGGGGCGCTATTTAGAATAAGCGGCATAGAAAATGAATGAATGAGTTGGATCCTGCGAGCTTCATTATTGCCCCCTTGCACTTGAAAGTACTTACCCAGCTCAGCATTGATCTACTTATTATTAACACAAAAATGGTTCTAGAAGGTACTATTTCTTTATTTTATTTTAGTACAATCTCCTCCATTGTACTGAGAAGACCTTCCCTGTTGTAGAAAACATTCCGTAAAACCTTTTCTTCCCCATTCACGCTATAGTAACGGCACACAATGCATTTGGGTTACCATGGTTACGCTTCATCATCCTCTGACAGCGGGATTGTCAGGGTCGGTTTGTGTCTTGGACAACAAAAGCAAGACAGCGGGCATCAGATGCGTGATGTCTGTTCTCCGCATCGCAGAACGTCATCTTGTCAAAGCATCCTTTGGTGAAGGTTGATTTTGACTTGGTGGTCTGAAACAGGCGTGCACAGATTCCGTCCAAGGTCGATTGTATTTACAGACCAACGCCTAAAACATGAAACCGTGCAGTTGGTGGGAGTTTGAAATGCAATTCTAATTGTGTTCATATTTCATTTTAGGTTTGGATGCCCAACATGCGTATTAAATGACAGGAAGCTCTGTATCATTACTACATGACCAAAGGAAGAACTCTTTGAATTCTAGTGACGATTCAAGATCGCTTTGAAACATTTTGTTACACGCGGAACCTTTTTGTGCAAGGCCCCCGAACATGGCTACATTTACACCGCAGGTCACTTCAGGTGCGCCGTTTTTATAGTACTCACAAAAACCCAGATGATATGGTACCAGAAACACTACATGAAGCCAAGGAACGCCATGCAGGAGAACTGGAGAATGCAAGGTAGTCCGAGGAACGATCTGGCAAAGACTGCTTGGTGCCGCCCGGCTTAAAAAGGCCAGATTGATAATGTGGCAAAAGGTGTGTGTGCTGACGGCTCCGCCTCTGCAGGGCAGCGGTGCACAGGCGGCAGCGGTGCACAGGCGGCAGCGGTGCACAGGCGGCAGCGGTGCACAGGCGGCAGCGGTGCACAGGCGGCAGCGGTGCACAGGCGGCAGCGGTGCACAGGCGGCAGCGGTGCACAGGCGGCAGCGGTGCACAGGCGGCAGCGGTGCACAGGCGGCAGCGGTGCACAGGCGGCAGCGGTGCACAGGCGGCAGCGGTGCACAGGCGGCAGCGGTGCACAGGCGGCAGCGGTGCACAGGCGGCAGCGGTGCACAGGCGGCAGCGGTGCACAGGCGGCAGCGGTGCACAGGCGGCAGCGGTGCACAGGCGGCAGCGGTGCACAGGCGGCAGCGGAGCGACGACACAGAACATGACATTAAAGTCGCCAATATTACTGACGTGTACTATTTTACTGGTATTATTTAATGGCCTACACCCGTGTAATTAGCTAATTTTACACCACATTTCATTCTCTATTATTCTGTAGTGATTTGTATCATATATTTTTGTATTATTATTTTATAATTTGTAATTTCCTGATTTTGCAGTCGCAAACCATCCCTGGTTATCGAGGCCTTTGTTCTCTGTGGCCTCTTTGTAGCTTTTAAAAATCTTCAACTGCACCTTTTTCACCGCATGACTTATCCCAAGGTGAAGGTCATCACTATCTTGCAGATTTTATGATAGTAGACAGTTGGCATAAATCAACTCAATTTTATGGAACAAATCCAAGAATTTAAATTGCAAATGTCTGTCAGTGCTTCTGGTAGTGGTTAGGCCAGCAGAGAAGGCCTTGCTGGCCCTAACTTCACATCACTGGGTTTACAATTGATCCCACCGCCTGTGAATGACTTGGTTACCATTCCAGGGTGTAGTCCCCCTTTTGGATTGGTCTGCTGGGCAAGAGTCCAGCTCCTGTTTTTACCCAAACAGGTTAAACAGGACTTAAGAAGGATGGATCTTGAAGGACGTGTCTTCCATACATCCACTACTGTTACAGGTGGATGAGGGTCAGAAGTGTTGCACAGTGAAGCAATGTATTTATTTAAAATAGGGACCAGGCATGTTGATGAACATATGCCCTGCATGTGAATATGTTAGACTCCAAAAGAGTCCAAAAGAACAAGTGTCTTATTTACACCCTGCTTCTCTCTACCTCAACCTCCCGCTTGCAATGTAGGTTGACTGTCACCTCTGGCTTGTGGTTCTTTTCAGTAAATTAGTTTTTTCAAGGAAGCACAGCTCTTTGCTGTCCTTCAGGACTGCCTAGAAGAACACAATGGATTAAAAAGGGAGAAAATAGGAGGAAAGAAAAGTAATTGGTGTAAGAGACAGGAGATGTTTGTTGTGCTCCGTCATACCTTCTTTCCTCTCCTCTGGCAGGACATGTTGTGCTTTTAATAAGTGTCTTGGTCGCTCGGTCTAGATGCGGGACTAGAAGGAATTTGAGCAGGAATGAGAATGAAGCTATTGGGAGCCTGATTTATTGATACCAGGATGAAAAATGGGCAACTGCAAGAACATTTTGCTTTGTTCAGCAAATTTGCTTTGTTCTCCAGTTCCTTCACGAAAGGCCGCAACCACAATTGTGGTTTGGAGTTAGGGTTAGGGTTCAAATGTATTTAAAGATACTCACTGCATACATCGGTGTGGTTGGCTTAGCGGTCACAATGGTATATTTGTCATGGAACCAGAGGCGGCACATTAAAGAGCAAACACAAAGTAAAGGACTGGGCAGTGTTCGTGGCATACACTCAACAAAAATAACACTCGTCTTTGAGGCAATTTCTCATGAGCTGAACTCGGGACATCTGAAACTTTTTTGATGTACACAAAACACCTATTTCTCTCAAATAAATCTTCACACATCCGTCTAAATCTCTCTTTGTATGCATTTCTCCTTTGCAGAGATAATCCATCCACCACAGATGTGTGGCATATCAAACTGTTGATTAGAGGGAATGATTAATGCCTTTGGCCATATACTGGAAAAAGCAAGGATGCAATGGTCAAGTTATATATATTTCAAGAAAACCATGCTTCTCAGGTTTGTGATATGGTGAAAAGGTCTATTATTGGTATCAACTTCCTTTTTTCCTCATTTTTGATGTTTTTTTTTAATGATATTTCACTTCATTCCCATATTATAACTTTCCCCCAACCTAATTTTACAAAAATGACAAATTTTTGTTTTGTTTGTTTCTCGTGATGTTACTTCTTTAAAAAAAACAAAACACATTTTTACTTTTATATTTCAACTGCGCTATTATGATACCAAAATGACAATATTTTTCCTTATTTTGAGTTCATTCTCATCAATTTCATTACAGTGCGACTTTTTTCTCCTAATATTTTGACTTTATTTTTGTAAAATTATAGGTCTTTTTTCCATTTTTGTTGTTGTTTTTTGTATGTTCCAAATATAATATCATTCTTTTTAGAAACTTTCTTTTCATAATATTATGGCTTTATTCCCATCATATGTTGACTTTATAACATTTCCCCAAAATAACAAGTTTATTTAGTTTTGTTGTTTTTTCTTAATATTACGACCTAAAAGAAAAAAGTATATATTTTATTATATAATAGGTATGCCACAAAAATGACGTTATTTTTTATTTAACATTATTGTTGTAAAATGATGGCATTTTCTCATTGTACTACAACTTTATTCTCTTAATATTTAAATGTACTCTAAAAATTAGTGTTTTATATAAAATTACATGTTAAATTATATTTGAAGAATGTGCCGCGGGCACAAAAAAAAAACCAGCGCCGGGCCGCACTATGGACACCACTCGTGTAGCGTAACATTTCAGCTCCAGTCAGCCTAACGGCACCAGAGCTTTCTTGCAAGCAGACCGACACCCATCTCTCAAGTCTCCGTTTGCTTGTTAAGATGATGCCGGTCACACTTGACTACATGAGCCACACTAGCAAAGCAGTATCTGTTAACCAAAGAAAACATGACAAGTGTGAACACACACTAAATGTAATCCCTTTTATTGTGTTTACATGCTGGAGATGTTTCCTTTGGCACGTTGCGCTGGTGGATTTGTACGAGTGAGAACTCCCCTGTGTAAAGCAAAAAAGTGACTCGGGAGTCAAACGTATATGAATGTTCCTCCCTGCCTTTGTGGGGCGTAGACGCGCCGACACGCGTTTGTTTATGTGTGGGTTTGGAGAGCACAGCTCGCCCACACTGACCTTTGCCAAAGAAGAGGACATGCTGGATTGTAGCGTATATCCATCTCCATACATAATATTCCCCGGTTGCTGTTCTGCATCACATTATCACACAGCAGAGAACTGGTTGTGCACTGCATATTGTTCTCTGTGTTCTGTGGACCCTAGTACGTTTGGTTTCAGGTGCATCCATGATCTTTGTTGCAGCGGAACAGAGCGCCAACAAGTACAACTTCTAAATCCTTACAACTGCCATTTTGCACCACGAAAGAGTGCTCATTTTGGACCTTAGAGGGTGAACACTTTAAATCCTGCACCACCCCCTCAGAATAGAGCTGTCTTGTCTGTGAGCATGAAGTGATGAAGCCTGCCCGGGTCAGAGATGAAAAAACAACCAGTCCCGTTGCAATCGATGTAATACCCTTCTACAAATTGTCCACAGGTATGAATGGTTGTTTGTTTACTGGCAATCATTCCAGGACCCCGTCTGGCATAGGCTCCAGCTCACCCAGATGATATCAGTCTAGAAGATGGACTGATGGATCGATTGTTGTTGATTTTACCCAACATGTAGAAAACTGCAGAAAAATAGTAACACTACTCTCATGGAACAAGCTGAATTAGTCAAGATGATGCATTATATGTTGCTTACTCTGATCTAGAACCTTTACCATCAAAAGTGCCCTTTTGTCTCCTCTTCCAGTAAAAAATAATGTTTGGGAGCCGCAAAACATTATAGATTTTAAAAATTGTAATATTTTGTAATGTTACCGTAGAGAACCACAAAATTCAAACAAAAGTGCGAGTACATGTGTGAGTTCATATGTCTGCATATCAGTGTTGTTTGCTCAATACCGCTTATTCCTGCGTTGTCATCAACAACCAATCTATTGATCCTGTTCTTGACTGTCTTATTTTATTTTCTGAATAATTTCCTTTTAATTTTTTCTATTTAGGAGAATATATGCTCTGATATTTTTATGAACGATTACTTCATGTATTCTATAACTGGGAGTGGCTTCCCATCTCATGTACAGCCTCACTTGGTGTCTGGAGCTTTTCCAAACCTTATTTTCTCAAAAAGACTAGAGAAAAATGTAAAGACTTTTCCTAACGGCGTTGGGAACGGGAGATTTTTCTGCTACTTGCATTTTCTTCGCGACCCTGATGAGGTTAAGCGGCATAGAAAAGGGATGAATAGAAAGTAGTAATTTATTGGACCAGATTTATTGGGGAGGCGCCCGGGAGGCATCCGGACTAGATGCCCGAGCCACCTCAACTGGCTCCTCTCCATGTGAAGGAGCAGCGGCTCTACTCTGAGCTCCTCCCGGATGGCCGAGCTCCTCACCCTATCTCTTAGGGTGAGTCCAGCCACCCTACGGAGGAAACTCATTTCCGCCGCTTTTATCCGCGATCTCGTTCTTTCGGTCATGACCCATAACTCATGACCATAGGTGAGGGTGGTATGTTGTATTATTGGAGTTATATTCTAGTTCAGTATCACATGGAGACTGAGATGTGCGACAGGAGTGACATCCCCGCCTCCTATGTCATCCATCCATCCATTTTCTATGCCGCTTATCCTCAGCGTCCTCATTAGGGTCACGGGTATGATTTTGGGCGGAAGGCAGGGTAGACCCTGGACTGGTCGCCAGTCAACGGCAGGGCAGACATACAAACATTCACACTCACATTCATACCTATGGACAATTTAGAGTCAGCAATTAACCTAACATGCATGTTTTTGGAACGCGGGAGGAGACCGGAGTACTTGGAAAAAACCCACGCACGCACGGGGAGAACATCCACACAGTGATACCCAACGGAGATTCGAACCTAGATCCCCTGACTGTGAGGCCAACATGCTACCCACTCATATGTAATGTATGACTTAAATAAGAGCTTCTGCATTTTTGTTGTTGTTAGAATGCACATTACTGCTTTGTCACCTTCTCAGTAGATGCATTACAATCTCAGCCAATCTGACCAAGCCCCAGGTGGTACATGCATATCTGTCATGTCACATTTCCTATTCCAGATTCAGACGTAGTGTAACAAATGAATGCAAATGTCCAAGAGGTGGTTTGTTTGGCCTATGACGTGATCTGAAGTGATGTTTTAAACACATGTGATGTTCTGTAGACATAAGTATCTGTTGTGTCTTTGTGTAGGTTCCCGATGCCATTCAGAAGTGTCAGCGTGCGGGCATCACCGTACGCATGGTGACCGGGGACAACATAAACACGGCAAGGGCCATCGCCATCAAATGCGGCATCATCCATCCAGGAGAGGACTTCCTCTGCATCGACGGGAAAGAATTCAACAGGAGGATCCGCAACGAGAAAGGAGAGGTGCTGTAGATGCTGGCAAATGGAAATGGGAGACAGGAGAGAAGTTTGCGCAGTAGATTATAATAACCACTTCTTGTCAACCATTTCCCGTGTTTCCAGGTGGAACAGGAGCGTATTGACAAAGTTTGGCCTAAACTTCGCGTCCTAGCCAGATCTTCCCCTACAGACAAACACACTCTGGTCAAAGGTGACGTTGAAGTTGTGCATGTTACGAAGACAAGAACAAACACTTTTTACGCTCCTGTGTTGACTCAAACATAAAGCACTTTTTTTACAAGCCCAGTTTTGGGGAGAAAATATTTTTCGGACACAAACAAAATGTCATTTGGCAGCACCTGTTGCTTTACATCCAAACCCCGAATATGAGAGGACCATCCTTTTCTCAGGGAAACTACTCAGGTGATGTGAAAAAACACCAAATGTAGTTTTTAACTAAAACTTTTAAATAAAGTATTAAATTAAGAATTCTTAATTAAATTAAGGAAAAAACTTTGTCGCCAACTGCTGGCATTCGGTAAATGCAATGACAAGGAGCAAATGGAAAAGACAAAGACAAAACACTGAAAATAAACGCCAAAATGGAAACAAATAAAGACAATATAAAGCAATAATAAACAGCAATGACCAAAATGGAAGAAGCACGAAAAAAGAATAAAAAGGATACGACCACATTTGTATATTTTTGTTTTATTATTTATATGTATTTCCTTTTAATTCTGGCACTCCTGTGATTCCATAACAATGTGGCTGAATTACAACAATTCTGCAAATGCTTGATTGCAGTTGTTGCTGCTTGCCCAACCAGTTATTAGATTTAGGGGCGATCCCTTTTCACACAGGGCCATGTAGCTTTGGCTTTCTTTCTCCCTTAATAAGGGACCTATTATGCTTTTTCTCTTCTCTGACCTATAAATGTCGTTACAATGTATGTATTCTCGTTAAATGATGCCAACGCATCAGATAATAAGGTTTGCACATTTGAAAAGCAGTTTTGGATGGCTCTGCACGCTGTGAGTATTTTTTAACACCGAGTTCCACTGATGTCACGCAACCCGGACTTCCTTATATCTGCAACGGTGAGCAATGGCTCCCAGGAAATGTTTGTTCGGGTGTGAGGGAAAGCTAATTTTGTTTAGCGATGCAATGCTGGACTATGCGCCTAACTGTTGCTGAAGTCAGACGCTTTTACAACGTTACTTGGTGGTGATGAAGAGCCGAGGGAGCAAGCTGTAAGTAACAATTAATCCGTGTCCTAACTGTGCTTATTCTGTGTAAGTAATCGAACAAAAGCGGGTGTCTGTGTAGCATAGAGTGTGCATACAGGGAGCGGAGGGAGTGTTACCTGCATGCAAATTACAAACTCACCAATGTCTGGAGCTGCCAATAGCTGTTAAAAGCCGACGTTTTAAAAAGATAAATCGCCCTTTACTATCCTTTACCACCTAGGATGTGGGGTTTGGCAGCTGTCCGGAAGTTCATGGGAGCACTCTGGAGTGTGACCATTCACAGCAAAGTTGGCTCGGCGGGAGCCGTAAACAGACCAGGCAGTAAACCCAAGGAAACGCTGCTGGGAAAGACGCAGAGTCTGAAAGATCTAGAAAGCGTACTGTGCCGGTTATTATGTGCAGCTGCTTCATAGGATTCCAGAACTCACGACAAAGATCTGAAAATTATTAATTATTAAATTATAAATTATTAGGTTTTATTGAAAAACTGCATTTTGTGTTTTTTTTGTCTTGTCATTGAATAATATTTAAATTTGTTTGATGATTTGAAGCGGTAAGTGTGACCAAAAAAAAATCTGAAACGAAAAAATGAGGGGCAAACACTCATATTTTAGTGAAAGTTGCAACTTATGCCTAAATTAACTCCTAAGTCACTGTACACAGAACACATAAAGGACGTATAAAATAGTTACTAAATAGCAAAAAAACAACAAAAAACAACAAACTTCCATGCACTTAAAAAAATGCTTCCGCAAACAGCACTAAAAGGATGATGGCAGATACACATTCATTAAGCACAACGAATCACTGCTCTGTATTGATTATACAAGATCCTTTTCTTATTACTCTGACATCTGCAGGACGATTGGAGCGCTGCTTCTTTTGTACCAAATGCAAAATATCCAAATATATGCTGCATATGCACATATTGCATGTTGTTATATACTGCATGTGTGTATTACAGGCATTATTGACAGCACGATGGTAGAGCAGAGACAAGTGGTTGCTGTGACAGGCGATGGCACCAATGATGGGCCGGCCCTGAAGAAAGCTGATGTGGGCTTCGCCATGGTAACTTTTTTTATTTTTTTATTTTTTTACAAAATATTCCTTTCTCCTTCATGGGAGATAGATGTCACTCCACATCTGCAGAGATATCTTCTTCATCTTTGCAGTATGTGGGGTGGCATCTGTGTGGATGAGGAGCTCCCCCTAAAGGAAGACAGGACACATACCATGACTGCAGTGGATTACTCATACTACAAACAATGATTGTCTCTGTAGTCCATCTGGTTATATTGGCAATATGCTGATGAGCAGCCAATGTCCTGCAACGAGCTCATACACAGCATCATGGATGACAAAGCCCACAACAATTGTTCTATGCCAAACTAAGCAGTATCAGGAAAGATGACCTAATTTCCCAGCAATGTGAAGTCACCACTCATTTTCTGGTGACTGGTACCCGGTTGTTTCTCTCTAGGGTATTGCAGGTACAGACGTGGCAAAGGAGGCGTCAGACATCATCCTGACCGACGACAACTTCAGCAGCATCGTCAAGGCGGTGATGTGGGGCCGCAACGTCTACGACAGCATCTCCAAGTTCCTTCAATTCCAGCTCACCGTCAACATCGTGGCCGTCATTGTGGCGTTCACGGGCGCCTGTGTCACACAGGTTAGCTAGAGCACCTACCGGAGCCATAATAGATGATACATATGCGATATAGAATATGTGTTTGTTTTCAGGACTCCCCCCTGAAGGCGGTGCAGATGTTGTGGGTCAACCTGATTATGGATACATTCGCCTCCTTGGCCCTGGCCACTGAGCCTCCTACAGAGTCTTTGCTCAGGAGGAGGCCCTATGGACGCAACAAGCCTCTCATCTCCAGCACAATGACCAAGAACATTCTGGGTCATGGTGTCTATCAACTCATCACCATATTTATTCTTCTCTTCATCGGTACATACTCTACTTTGCTGCTCTGTTTTCATATATCTTCAAGCTCTGACCTTTTTTAATCTTCTCCTCCACAGGGGAGAAGATCTTCGACATTGACAGCGGCCGCAATGCTCCTCTCCATGCACCTCCATCAGAGCACTACACCATCATCTTCAACACTTTTGTCATGATGCAGCTCTTTAATGAGATCAACGCCCGCAAGATACACGGAGAGCGCAATGTCTTTGAGGGCATCTTTAGGAACCCCATTTTCTGCACCATTGTTTTGGGCACCTTTGCTGTACAGGTAACCTGCTAACAACAATTTTTAAGATGTATTTGCGGCAGTAGATTGTTGGCATATAATTGATCCAATCGCCCCTCCTGCCAGCTATTAATGGCAACTTCTGGCATGTATTGTTAAGATCTGCAGTCGAATGCTGGACACACAGTATGGAGAGAAACAGGTGGAGTGCAAATAAAAGTGTTTTAATAAGCTCAGGCAGATGCAGAATTACTCACAGTGTGCAGGGACAACAACAACAAAAACGGCGGAGAGAAAAGACTAAAAATACCACGGGTGGTCCTGGAGAGTAGAAAAAGCAGGAAGAACATTTAGGTGACAGCATGAGCGAGGATAACCAAGGTGATGAACCGGCGCCATCCCCGTGACAACGCCGGGCTTATAAACCCGACTAATTGCAACTGAGAACAGCTGCGCCTAATTCCACTGGGTTAAAGCGGCTGTATCTTACCCCCAGCAGGAAGTACGGCATTCCAAAATAAGAGAGCATGCCGAGCATGACAGCATGTGTCATATAATTAGCGCCATCACTCCTCCTGCCCGTTATGAATGATAACAAACACCTTGCATAGTATACACCCATTATTAATGATAATTAATGATAATATTTATCATGCATAGTAGAAAAAAATTAAATATACACAAATTGAAATTGTTTTTTTTAACGTTTGTGCAAAATATATTTAATGTTATTGTTCCTCCCGCCAGTTATTTACATAAATACTAACTGCCACTTTTTAGTACATGGTACTATATATAAATAAAATACATGTTAAATAGGCATACATTAAATATGCTCAATCGTGCATGGGTGCAACATTCATGTACATGTGCAATTGCTCCTCCTGACACTTTTTAATGATAACCCACAATAAATATAAACAGAATGACTCAAAATAAGCCACAAAGTCAGGAAAGTTGCAGTATTGCATAGTACAGTGTCATGTGCACACTTTTCCTCACTGGTCAACATGTTAGCAGTTGTACTTTTGTTGGTGTTTAGATAGTCATTGTTCAGTTTGGAGGGAAACCATTCAGCTGCCAACCTCTGGACTTGGAGAAGTGGATGTGGTGTGTTTTTCTTGGCATGGGGGAGCTCCTCTGGGGACAGGTAACACATGATAACACTGTCATAACTGCTTTGCATCTACACTTTGCATCTACGTAACATCTTCTCCTGCCAGGTGATCGCGACGATACCCAACAGCAGGCTGCGCTTCCTGCGGAGGGCGGGCCAGCTCAGCCAAAAAGACGAGATACCTGAGGAGGATGTGAATGAAGACAACGAGGAGATTGACCACGCCGAGAGGGAGCTTAGGAGAGGGCAGATCCTCTGGTTCCGAGGACTCAATCGCATTCAGACTCAGGTGGGACTCTGTTTTTATGTGCATGCAGCAAAAGCTGGAACCCGATTTGATCTCAAGATAAAAAGTCCACAGACTTGCACTCGCTGGCTCTGAGGACCGATGCGATCGGCCGGGTGAAGCCTAGGAAGATCATCCTTGGACCCCTGAGCTCTGCAGACCGTTACCACTGTGATATACTCAAGACAATTTGGTTGTTGAGGTCTATTTTGTGCTTTCATCGCACCACGTGTGTCGCTGACGGTTCAGGGTGTAGCAATCACATCACAGTGGTGGTGTGCACCAACGTCCCACACAGAATTAAAATTAATAAATTAGCATTTTGCAAAGTACTTATGATTTGGCAAAAAACTTTCCCAATATAGAGAAATAGCAGTTGATTATTATTTGGAATGTGGATTAAGTGATGAAATATGAATGTTAAAAATTAAAAATTTAAGTAAAAATATTAAATATTGCAGTAAAAATAGTAACAGTAATGTTATACATTTTTAAAAATGTATTATTTATATTTTTAGCATTTAGAACACAACTGAACACAAAATGCAGTTTTTAAATGAAACTTTTTATTATTAAGGGAGAAAAAAATCCAAACCTACTTGGCCCCATGTGACAAGGTGATTACCCCCTAAACCAAAATAACTGGTTGGGTCACCCTTAGCAGCAACAACTGCAATCAAGCGTTTCCAGTAACTTGCAATGAGTTGGAGGGTTTATCGGCATGAACCGCCTTTTTAAGGTCATGCCACAGCATCTCAAAAGGATTCAGGTCAGGCCACTCCAGAGCCTTGATTTTGTTTTTCTTCAACCATTCAGATATGGATTTGCTGTTGTGTTTTGGATTATTGTCCTCCTGCATAACCCAAGATGGTTGCATCTTGAAATCACAAACACATAGTCAAGGACTTTCCTTCAGGATTTTTTGGTAGACAAAAAAAATTAACGGTTCAATTTATCACAGCAAGTCTTCCAGGTCCTGAAGCAGCAAAGCAGCCCCAGACCATTACACTACCACCACCGTAGTTTACTGTTGCTATGATGATCTTTTTCTAAAATGTGGTGTTACTTTTACGGCAGATGTAATGGAACACACGCCCTCCAAAAAGTTCATAATTTGTCTCGTCAGACCACACAGTATTTTCCCAAACGATTTGGGGATCATCAAGATGTTTTCTGGCAAAATTGAGACAAACCTTAATGTTCTTTCTCTGCCATGTAAGCCGTTTTTCCCAAGTGTCTTTTTTGTGGTGGAGTCACAAACACCGACCTTAACTGAGGTAAGTGAGGCCTTCAGCTCTTTTATTTTGGGGTCTTTTGTGACCTCTTGGATGAATTGCCTCTTTGCTCTTGTAACTTTAGTCGGCCGACCACTCCGGGAAGGTTCAACACCTGTTTTCGCAGTTTGTGGATAATGGGTCTCCTTATGGTTTGCTGCAGTGCCAAAGTTTTAGAAATGGCTTTATAATCTTTTCCAGACTAATCGATCTCAATTAATCTTAGTTAACTTGTGTTTTAACGGGGGGTTGTAGGTTTGGATGTTTTTTCCCCCTTAATAAGGAAACGTTTTATTTAAAAACTGCATTTTGTGTTTAGTGGTGTTGTCTCAGTAGTGTCGTCATTGATTAGTTTTAAAATGTATACATTATACAGTATATATACTACATATACACTGTGTATATATATATATGTACTATACACATATGATAGACGGTGGAAACTAATGAGAGAGAAAAAACACAGCACAGAGGACGAGTACAACCGAAGATGTTTAATCAAACCAGAAGAGGGGATGACATCTTGTTAAAAGAGTTTTGTAGGACACTCTACTGGTATTCTAATAGTGATGCCTTGTATTATTGCGTAAGAAAAAAGCAATTTGTGGGACATATTTCATGTGTGACATGGAGCCTTTCGTTTTTAAACTTCCTGTTGTTGTCAATCGTGGTGTTAATTGTCGTCCCAGATCGAATACGGGACAATTTGACACAGTGTTTGAATTCAATGAGAGTCCGCGAGGGAAGGTCACGTTGAAATTACGCCCAATGACAGCGGCCGTACAGTATAAACCATCTTGCTGAGGTGATGCGACACCCTGACCTTCAACCATGCCGCCATGGGAGCATTGTTGCTTCCCCGGACCGCCGCGATCATTTCAGTGTGTCACTCTGAGCCGCCATTTGTCCTCTCTCCTGTCCTGTTGTCCCTCCTTCCCACAGATCGAAGTAGTCAACACCTTCAAGAGTGGCACCTCCTTTCAGGGAGCTCTGAGACGCCAGTCGTCCACCACCAGCCAGAACCAGGATGTAACCAATGTTTCTAGTCCTAGTCACGTGTCCTTGTCCAATGCCCTTTCCTCTCCTACAAGCACTGCTGCTGCTGCCTCTACTGGCCGTGAGTCCGAACTCTGTCTGTCTGTCTGCTTCTCTGCTGCTGTCACTCAGGGACACCAGCCCCCCCCCCCCCCCCGGCTAAAAAGCACGTGCTATGTCGACCCTTTGGAACAGTACTTTGTGGGGTTGGTGTCCCTGAAGGTGTTATCTCTTTTAATTTCCTGCTTTTTGTTTTTAAGTTTTCTCTTCAAATCTCCTCCCATGCTCGGGCGTACTGTCCTCTCATTGGTCCATGTGTTGTTTGTTTCCTCAGAGTGCTAGGACAGCGGGACTAAGGGTGATACCCACGGCGTGACATTTCAGGTTGTGAGTTTGTCTCCCTCTCCTCATCCACCCTCCACCCTCAAAAAACACAAAGCCCACTCATAACCCGCCTCCCAAAAACAAACAACAACCCCCCCCCCCCTGACGTCAGCATCCCATCCCTCCGGGTTTGGGTCTCTACGACACTAACCCGGACTAGTCGCAGGGTAAACATTCCAGTACAAGAGGTGGTTTGCCTCTAAAGTGCCGCAATGGCGTCATGTTTACTAGCGTTTGAATACCAGCGCAAACATCTGAGCGTTCGATGCAGACCTTATTAGCGGGGCCGAGTCAAACGAACAAGCGCTTTGCATGTTAAGGAAAATGGGAGGTCATTTTGGTGTAAGTAAAAATGTTGACTTTTACAGTGTAAATACATTTTTTATGCTTTTATTATAGTACTATTTGACTATTTATTACGTGTACGTGTCTGCGCTTGACTGGCGACCAGTCCAGGGTGTGCCCCGCCTCTCGCCCAAAGTCAGCTGGGATAGGCTCCAGCATACCCACGACCTTAATGAGAATAAGCGGTAGAGAAGATGGATGGATGAAAATACCAAAAAATGAAAGATACAGTGGTATTTCGGTAACATATTCATTAGACTCATAAATACATATTCGTTATACTTAGTACAGTGTATTTTACTCTTTAAAATCTGTATATTGCAATTAAAGGACAATTTTTTAAATCAATATTTAAAAAATACATGTATTAATATTATTTACTACTTTTATCAATGATCCAAAAATGTATAATTTGGTCAATTAAACATTAAAAAATGAAAAAAAATTAAAGACTCTTTTGTATTGTATGCTTTAATTGGGATAATATTTTTCTGCTTTAAAATGTGATTTACAATTGATGGAAAATTGTAAATCATTCCGTAGTTTAAGAATTGACTATGTTTATTGTTCTAATATGTTTAAAAAACAATTAAGAACATTAAAGACACTGGTATTTAAAAAAAAATATATATTTAATATACTCTTTTTACTAGATAGTTTTTTTTAACCGTAACAAAGGAAAAGTACCTTTTTAAGATACGTTTTTAGAACTAAAATGTATTACATGATTGATATGATTTATTGTGTTAAATTTAAAATTGGTATATGCAATAGTTATAGTGTTCCAAAAATATAGCAGTGCAATGTGACCAACCAGATTCATCACTGTAACCAGTGGATTTTGATTGTTAAATGGCAAGTTACCGGTAGGTGCAGTAGATTCTCAGAAAACAAAACTCAGCATTCATGATATGCACTCTTAAGGCTGTGCAATTGAGCAATTAGTTGAAAGGGGGGTGTTAAAAAAATAGCAGTGTCTGCCATTGACTTCACAAACTCAAAACTATTTTGTAAGCAAAAGTACTGTGTGTACATATTTATATACATACACATGTGTATACTGTATATACGTATGTATGTATGTAATAAAACATACAAAAAAGTTTTTAATTTGATAATATAAAATCTACTGTTCCAGTTAAAGGAAAACTGATGTCATAATTGACTTCTTAGATCTGTACACAGTCGTCCCTCATTTAATGCGGTTAAGTGGTTTCTCAACCAATAGATGAATTTCCGCCAAGTAGGATTCAATAAGAATAAATGGAATATTTTCATAGAGCACGGAAAAGCGGATTATGACTTTCTAAAAACATTTTTAACATTACTAGAGCCCGGTAGACATTAAATAACACCCCTAAAGTAACCTTTATACTTATTACCTAATATAGTAGACACGATAAACAATAAGACATTATAACTCACTGTTAGTGTTAGGAAAGTTCCTTATCTGGAATCTAACGTTGGTCCATCACATGGCATAAAAAAGGTGGACACCAGCCTATCACCTATGCTCACTATGAGGTTTGTCACTTGAATGCTAAACAATACTGCTTGCTTTGTTGACACCACAACGCAAGCTACAGGATTTCTGAAATGATCCAAGGGAGGGCTGCCGCTCTAACAATCGCAGCTTATTGTAATTCTGTTTATTCTAAACCCAAGAATTGGTTTGAAACTGTGTGTGCAACAAGGACAAACTTAAGAAGCCAAAAAAGTACCATTTCCACACGGATTGGGAGGAGACCTTTTTCTTCATTCTGACATGTTGAGCACTCGTTGTTGCATTCATGACTAAGTTAATGCAGATCATTTCTCATGAATGCAGCATGACTTAGTGACCAGAATACTACAAATGACTTGTCTTTCAATATTTTTTTAAATGAAACGGCGATTTTTTCTTTTTAAAGCGCATCAGAGCGAAAGAGCGATGTCCGAACCGCAATGTAGTGATACATAACTAAACAAACAAGTATTAAAAAGTGTTTCAAATTTAAAAAAAATATATATATTTTCTATATATAATACGTTGATGTAATCATTTGTTACTTTTATTAGTATAATAAATGTATTTTACAAATTGAAAACCTAACAACGTATGGTAGAGTAACTATTTTTGTCAGTGTAACAAACTTTTTTATTGTTTTTTTGTAAAAAAAAAAAAGTTTTCACATTTTTTTCATAAACTGCATTTATCAGTATAATAGATATACATAGATTCTATCTGTATATATCTATATAATCTAGTAGCTGCTTGTACTCGAGTGTTTACTTGCCCGTGCATGGAGTTAGGGCCGTCAGACGAGACAAAAGTATCCCTGCCATTATCCACCTTCGTGTGTTTTGTGTCAACGTTGTTGTCGTCTTGTTGCATGTAGGTTGTGTTGTCGTCATCCGGCAAGGGACAATACTGTGTGTCTCACAGCGTTGTTTTATGTTCTGTGTTGGGGGATGGCAAGGGTGCTCGCCCGCCCCGGCCATCCCCCCGTTTGGGACCACCCTGTGCTCTGTGTGCGCGTCCCATCCAGAGTCTGTGTGGATACTGACCCAGAGTATGCTCTGGTACCTTTTTCAAGTGTTTTTAGAGCGCCTGATTGGATGGCTCAGATCTAACCTCCTTCCTCCTTTACTGACCTTGTCCACCAGATGTCCTCCAACTTGCATGTGATATTCTCCTTGTTATTATTCTTTTGTTTTGCTGTGAGCGTTATTAACGTGGCTTGTTTCTAGGTATACCGCGCATTGGACTAAAGCGTATACTTACAACGAGCATTTGTGTTGCTTTTCCTTTTGCGTTCCACGATTGTGTTCCTCACACTTTTTCCTTGCACGCTCCCGACTTGACTCAGCTGTAGTCACGTTGCCAAAGAGCACCGCAGTGCTGATCCCATCACAAGCCTCTTTTACACGCGGGTATCACGACAGCCACCCGGATCATTAAAACAAAGGACATGCAAAAAAAAAAAAGGGTCTCCGGAGATCTTGCTACTCGTTCATGCATTTTCTGTACCGCTTATCCTCATTAGGGTCGCGGGGATGCTGGAGCCTATCCCAGCAGACTTTGGGCGAGAGGCGGGGTACACCCTGGACTGGTCGCCAGTCGATCGCAGGGCACATATAGACAAACAAACATCACACTCTAACGGACAATTTAGAGCGGCCAATGAAGCTAACATGCATGTTTTTGGAATGTGGGAGGAAAGCGGAGTACCCGGAGAAAACCCACACGCGCACGGGGAGAACACGCAAACTCCACACAGAGATGCCCAACGGAGATTCGAACCCTGGTCTTCCAGATCTCCTGACTGTGTGGCCATTGTGCTAACCACTCATCCACCGTGCGGCCCCTTGCTACTCAAAATAGCAAACAAATGCTTTTACAAGCAAATTGATGCATCAAAGCCATACCAGACAACGTATTTACCTGTGTGATCAGATAATCACATGTCTGGTGTGACATAGAAAACACTTGCAACAGCGATGACTGCGCTTTCACGCATGGACTCAGCATCTCGAGTGTCATGCCTCTGCTCTGATAGGACCTGCAAAGGCGGACAATGGCCTGGTTGGCATGGTCCCCTCATTCAACGTCGGTGCCGTTCATACCCAACAGCAACACAGAAAAAGGGGCAGCAACATCGTAATGGTGGAATTCCCTTACACACCCTGCCTCAAATGAAAGCCCAGTAGAGCCGGCATGTGTTTGTCATCGGCTTGTACACACAATCCGGCGAAAGGGGACATTGCCGCAACTGTGTGCACTTTCACGCAGCAACACCGAGTGGGAGAAGTGCCTTTCGAGTACCGTCATTGCGTCCCACGTCTGCTTTGCCAAGACGGAAAATTGCCGGGTCGACTTCACCCGCTTCGTTCCGTGTCGTCGCCGTCAAGAAGAGACAGCGACACCAAAAAAAAAGGCGGCAAAATACCACATTCATGTTGCAACAGTATGCACTTTGCCACACATCCTCCCTCAACCGGGTAATACTTGCGGAATATTTTCCCCATGCAACCTGGAATATTGTGGAATATTGTTGGGTGGACTTTCTTGTCCAAACAGTGCAGATGCTTGCATACGGAACACTTTCACACAGTGACACGGCATGTTGACAACTGCCGGGAGAAGTGCGGGTTA
This sequence comes from Oostethus manadensis, assembly GCA_024372805.1. NCBI lineage: Eukaryota > Metazoa > Chordata > Actinopteri > Syngnathiformes > Syngnathidae > Oostethus > Oostethus manadensis. The sequence continues at coordinate 1,181,309 of QODF01000279.1, forward strand.
GGGGGTAAACCCGGCATTGCATCGCGCGTCCGCTACCTGCAAACGAAATCCTTTTCATTCCATGCCGGCGCCTCACATACGGACAATCGACACAGAAAAAAGGTGGAAAAATGTCGGCTAGAGGCTCCTTCCTTCCACGTCCCCCATGCACGGCGTCCCCGCTGTTCTCACCGCGTGTCCTCTTCTTCTGTGCTCTCTTTCTTGTGCGGCAGATCCGCGTCGTGAACGCGTTCCGCAGCTCCCTGTACGAAGGCCTCGAGAAGCCCGACTCCAGAACATCCATCCACAACTTCATGACCCAGCCCGAGTTTAGGATAGAGGACTCCACGCCCAGCATCCCGCTCATCGACGACACCGACGACGACTCGGCTCGCCGGAGGAGGAAGTACTCCAGCCAGCCGTCGTCGCCCAACAAGAACAACAACGCCATCGACAGCGGCATCAACCTGACCATCGACACCAGTAAATCGGCGGCGTCCTCCAGCCCCGCCAGCCCTTTGCACAGCTTGGAGACCAGCCTCTAACCACCTCATTTGACCTTTGAGCTGGAAGCTCACCACTCCTACCCGCCCCTCCTCCAGTTTGGAGGTAACTGACAATCAAGAAACGAGGAAAAGCCACGGCCATCTTGTGGTTGCTTTGGAGGAGGAGGAGGCGGCGGCGGCGGCGGCGGCGTGCCAGCGTGCACCGCACAAACTGATGATGGCAAGGAGGAAGAGGAAGGACACGCTCTTCTCATCCACACTGATAGAATAAAAACCTTGTTATAATATTCAGATTATTATTGTTATATTATTATTGTCGCTCCTGCATGAATGTACATTTACCCCCGTTTTATTTAAAAAGCCTTTTTTTCCATTTGGATTATTTTCTTGTGGCGAGCAGCGGACTCAAGACTTAAAGCTCTTCTTCTTCTTCTTCTTCTTCTTCTTCTTCTTCTGTGTGGCATGATCCAAAAACGTTTGAGTCATGTGACGAGGTGCCAGGGCTCAACTTGCACAGCAGCTTTGCACCCCACCCCCCCCCCACCCCCANCACAAGAGAGGAACGCAAAACAATAAAACGGCGGCGACGCAGCAGCACTTCCAGGATATTGTAGTATTCTATAAATATGGAGGCGTAGAAATATATTTAGAGAGAGTTTATCTTTGTTTGTCGGCATGTTGCCTTGTTCCTGCTTCGAGTGGCTTGGAAAATAACTTTTTGGACTTGCTTAGGTCCTAAGAGAATGTAATTTGTTTACAGCAAAGGTAGAGAAGAAGGGAGACGCGGCTCCTTATTAGCGAGGAGGAAATACAATAACGACACGCGGGAAAAAAAAGAACAGAAAATAGATTGAACAAAAAAAAGGTTTGCCTGCTATGGTGTGACATGTTGTAGATGTTTTTAGAGGATTAGCAAACAAAAGGAAACCAAACTCTAAGGTGTGGGATCTTCGTGTTCCTCTTCATGACTGGTGGGATGGAGTTGAGGTGGCCTGCCTTGGTTTGGGGGTTTTAGGTTTTACAAAAAGGGGGCTTGGGGGGCCGGACGGGACAAGTTCCCTCATTTTTCTCTTATGATGTTTGTTTCACATGAATCTTCGTGTCTCCTAAACTCCATTTGGCAAAATGAATGCATCCTTTCACCACCTGCAAAAATGTGTTGAAAATCGGAAATTTGTCAAAAAATTGAATCTGAATTTGTTGAAAAACGTCTAGGATAATTTTTTATGTTGTTAATATTTATATATAGAATTTCATTCAATGTCTTCCCTTTTACATCTTTAAAATAAACTTCCAGGGATCACATTAGCAATTTATTACATAATTCACCTTTTTATATATTTTTTTACTTGTTTAAAATCTGGGGCATTTTATGACATGAATTAATTTGAATCTAGATTAATTTCACTTCATTTCCTCTGGCAGTGTGACACACATGCTTTTTTGTTTTTCGAAAAAATGATTTATGATTGATTAAATATCTCATCTTTAATCCCCGCCGAAATATATATATTTATTAATCTGGGATATTTTTATTTCATTTTCCAAAGTGTATTCCGGATTAATTTGAGTTATTTCTTCCAGCAAAGAGACACCCACAAAAATATATAAAAAATATATATATATATTTATACTTTCCATTTTTCTTCAGTAGTTTTTTCTGTTAATTTGTTCCATTTTCATTTTTTTTGGTTTCAAATGAACGTCCAGGAGTCACATTAGCAAATGAATATATATCTTCACCTTTTTCAATCAGTGTAAAATCTAGAATATATTGCTATTTATTTATTTATTTATTTATTCCTGATTCTATTGGGTTCAGAGAGAGAGAGAGAAACACGCACAGCCCCGTGTCGCAATTCGAAACATCTAAGAAAAGAGGGAAAAAAACCACAAATGGAATGTTGCTTTGGCTCTTTTTCTATATACAGCATATATATATACATATAATTCTAGAAATATATATAAATATATCTCCAAAAAAAGACTCTTTCTGCACTATTTGGTTATGAATGACAACTTACGTGCTGTGAAATCTAGATGTGCTTTTGTGTGCTTTACCCGAGCTTGTCTTCCTGCCGTCGCACAGACGTGAATGCAGTACTCTAGCATCGGCGCTGTACTCGCTAGTTGTAATATTTATTGTGCTGTATTGAGCGAGCGGGAAAGTGTGGCGCTCAGAAGTCAGAGGCCACTTGAACTAACCTTGTTGTTTTAACCACTAACTCTCTGGTGTCCCGTAGGCTGATTATGCAACCTGGACAATGGACTATTTTTTGGTTTTTCTACCAAATAAACACCCAACACTAGAAGTACAATCATCCACAGCATCTCTTTCACTTGGATTTGCTCGTCTTGTGTACTCCAGTGCGGCAAGGGTGCACCGGTCGCCTCAGGCCTGCAGAGTAAATAACAGCAAAATTCATATTTGAGTTAATGCTTTCAATATTCTGTTCATTTATTGGATTATTTGTGTGCAAAACGCAACCGTCAACATTCTCCTCGTTTAGTGCAGTGGAACCTCCAAAGTGGATGCTGGTTGACTCGTTACAGTTTTGGAAAATCATTCAAATTGAATTCCAGCCGTCATGAAAGTGCTACTAACCAGGTAGTGTTTGAGGTCTCATTCTTAACACAAACACAACTAAAAGGAAGCAAAACTATCAAATCTTGAAAAAAAAGAAAAACCTTGGCTGTATTTCTGAAATGTTCATTCCTAGCCACCTTAGGCTTCAAATTTTGCGGCTTCACTTAATCACGGTTTTTCATAGATACATGTTTTGTGGTTGACTGCAGCCTTTCATTATTCAAAAATATGCACATTGCAAATTTTACTTTTTATACCTAAAATGAAGCAATTTTTAAGCCTAAAAGTGAAAACACATTTTAGGCCATCAGACGACACATTCAAAGATGTTGTGTAGTATCCTACGCCGGTCACTAGGTGTCAGTAATGTTACTGTAATGTTGGCTGAGACACGCAAGATCACCGGAACTCAAGGTTTTTATTGCAGGTTTGCGTGAGCTCACCACAGGCACCGTAAGCCTAATGTTGCGGCCGTAACGCAGAAACCCGCACACCGGACACCCCTGCGCCCCAATTTCAGTAATTGGTGCACTACCAAGTGTCCATAAGTACAACGATAAGTACATTCTGCAGCCGGTCACTAAAAAACATCCGCAAATGGCCCCTGTGCCATATTTTGGGCACCCCTACTTTTTTTCCCCCACCCCTGGAAGTTGTACCACTTTTCAAGGTTCCACTGTCACGTTGTGTAAATGCGACGGATGAGTCTCCTGACCTGGTGAAAAAAACTCATGTGAATGCAACCCAGCATATTTGAATGGCAAGCCTCCGCACCACGGACGATGATGATGATGATGATGATATGAATTGTTGCAATATCCTCATCTGCCTGGATGTATTGTATTTAGCAGCATGCCGTTTGTGCAAGCAAGAAAAAGAGACGTGCCCACAAGCTAGCGACCTTTTGGCACACTTAGCCGTTTAATGGGTAAGTGATTGGTTTCTCTTGTTTTTAATGATTTTTTTTAAAAATCGCTCCAATAATAATAATAATTGTAAATAAAGAACTCAAATGTCTTTGTTCATTTAATACTATGCAAAAAAGTCATGCTTGTCATGTTTGAAGCCCTGTAGAGTGTGTTGCTGGAATGTTTGTGCTCTCAAAGAACAACAACAAAAAATCAAAATCACTTACAGGATGTGACTTTTCTAGCTGGAGAAAATGATTATGGTACAGGGGGGGGGGGGGGGGGTGCTCATGATGATGATGATGATGATGATAATCACCTGTGACTTGCTGCTTGACTGTCCCGCTCACCGCACTCCTGTCCAAGAGCGCAAGTGCGAGTACAAAAAAGGAAAACACAATTTTTAAAAAAAAGGGAAAAATCCCTCCAATAAAATTTCCCAGAGCAGCATGACCCAGCATGGTGTGTCCTGGCCCCGTGTCACATGTCCTCGTCTCATTCTGTCTCCTTCTACCGTGTTGCTCTTTTCAAATATGACTCTTAAAATCACTTTTGTAGCTCCATAGGCAAAATATTAATATATAGAAAATGCTAACGAAAAGGAGGTAAAATGGACTGATATTTATAAACATGCATGTCAAATTATTTGCTCCAATCAGCTCCTGTCCCCACCCCGTAGACATCATTTCTTTTTTTTTTTTTATTATTTAGACTTGATAGTTTAAAAATGTTGGTTTTACTTTTTATTCTCTTTTTTTTTAAAACATATCCCATAGATTTAGGTGTCAAAACATGCCGAATAATCGAATGAAATGCATTCCCCAGGCTGTAGAGTGCATGCCAATCCAACAGGGGGCACTGTAGCCCCTAAATGTGTGTTTGCTTCCCCTTGCAGATTGACAGATTGGTTTTATTTTGAAGAGGGATTTAAAAAGATATATATATCAACATGTTTTTTTAGATTATTTGGAGTTTTAAAATTTATATATTTTAATTTGTCATTATTTATTTTATGACTTATTTATTGTGATTCCAGGGTCAAAATAAATCTCTCAAAAATCCATTCCCAACTTGTGATGTGCATGCCAAGGCAACAGGGGGCACTGTAGCCCCTAACAGTGTGTTGACAGGGTGGGTTTATTTTGAAGTGGGGTTTTTTTTCATTTAAAAAAAATAAGAAAACGTTCGGATTATATTTGATTATATTTTACACGTGATTTTCATTATATTTTATCATGTATTTATTGCAATTCCAGGCTGAAAATAAATCACATAAAACGATATGTCCCTGGTTGTGATGTGCATGCCAAGGCAGCAGGCGGCGATGTAGCATTTGACTGCAGGATACTGATCAGTCAACATACTTCATTTTGTGGAGTCAGTTAAAAAAAAAAAACCAAAACCTCGTCAGGAGGTTGCCTACAGCCACAGTTGTTTTGACCTGGTGCTAATTAGAGTAGCGACCCGACGGCGATTTGCGTTTGTAGACGTAGATTTGTAGAGAGCATGCCGGCGTGACGGGCAAAATACAGTACGTCATGTCTCCGCTAGAGGGCAGTATTGCACCGGGACAGACGCACTGATCAGTACAGCAATGGGATGAAGTTTCTGCAAATCATGTCTGTTCTTACATTAATGTCTTAAATGAGACTTACATAATACATGATTCTGGCTTTAGTTGGTTGACTTTTTTGGAAATCAAAACATGCGTCTGCAGCGCTGATTTTATGAAAACAAATATCTAATATTTGCATGTTTACATATTTAAATAAAATAGCTAACCAGTGTCCATCCCCAATTAATGATCACGTCCGCTTATTAATGGGAGGCATAAAACTTCAGTGAGGCATTGCATTGCATTGTTTATGATAAATAAAAAGTACAATTAATGACTACCTGTGAAGGCCATAGATGGGTGTTGTTGGCCACATGAGACATGAGGGCACCGCAGCCAACTGCTAATGCAGTATGACCGTAAACGTGTCAGAGCATGGTATCACAGTATCATTCTGTACTCAGCGTGAGGGAAATCCTCTAAATCCGCATTGCCATTAGCATTAGCGTGCTCATAGCATCAGCATGCGAGCCCGCGCCTGCTCAGGGGAAGGGAGGCACAGGCCGTGAATATTGAGTGGGCTCCCACAGCTTGGGAGATTATGGCGGCCGGGTGCATTCAAGTCCATGAGCAGCCGGGGCCGCTTTCCAGGAAGAATGGCCCTTCACTGGGTCCTCCGAATTGAATCCTGCTGGCCCAAAAGGAGGTGGGCCGTAACTGACAGTCCTTTACAACCTTGGCCAACATTGGGGACGGGGGGCGGGTGGCTCTACTTCATTTGGATTATATATATATTATATATATAATTATATATATGTATATGTATCTATTTTTTTTCCACAACAAGCATCTTTGTCCGCCTAGCGTATTTCCATATACACATAAAAATGTGTCGTGTGCATATGAACCGGGTACGGAGGGTAGCAAGACCGTGGGAAAATGATACAGGAAAGCCCACAGATGACGCGTTCAAGGACACCAACAGTGATGAGTTAAATCCTGTCGTGCAAATACAGTGCTGACAAGATGATTTATGCTACGGAAACGGAAACATAAAACGACTCCGTATGCAACAAATAGTGAGATTTGTAATTTTTTGTATTTGTTCTGTAAGAGTCATATTACTTGCTCTCCCTTGCTACAAGTCAGCTGGGATAGGCTCCAGCAACCCCCCCTCCCCCCACCCCGCGACCCTAGTGAGGACAAGCGGCATACGAAATGGATGGTTGGATGGATGGAGGGTCATTTGAGGAGATCGAGTGGGTGCAGTGACATATTCTCACCTCTAGGGGTCATCTGTGACATAATACACTATTGCCAACACAAGGTATTGGGAGTGATGGAGCTAAAATGTATAAACCACTCCACCCAGTACAAAGTAAAATCATTTTCTTAAAAAATGTCATTATTGCATATTCAATCAAAATGAATTTAAAGACCTTGAAAACCGGGTAAAATAGCAGTAGCGCCCGCTTCCAGACTTTAACCTGAATCCAACAATTTCCATCCCACGGAAATGTTAGATTTCTTACTTTAAAATATTTTTTTTATTCCCGATCCATTCCTAACTATATTTTAAGTTTTATAATCATTAAGTAATAATTATTGTTTCAATGAATATTTTTTTTTCTAAATAAAAAAGACTAACTTAACATTGCATACATTAGAAAAAGACAATGACCACTGACCAATCACGTTCAGGTACAGTAAGTAGCCAACCGCTGTACTTTGCTTTGGAATTTTCTCCCATACGTTTAAGTGCCTCGGCGACACTGCACTCATAACTACAAATCCCAGCATGCACCGCAACACATGGCGGCTCTCCCTCCCGCCTTCGACTGACAACGACGGTAGTTATCCCCCGGGTCGGGCACATCACCTTAATGAAGTTTGAAAAGTCCACGACACATATTAAGTAATTAAACCATTACCGGCAACTGCGTATATGAGTTGTATTTGTCATAGTGTCCTGCTAGCTTTCTGAGCTATTTCCTTTGCTAGCTAGCATAGCTTCAGTGGCTAGCTTTTAGTGTTAGCATTTAAGTGTTTTGAGTGTGGAAAAAAAGAGAAGGAAACGACAAAATAACTTCTCAGCATACTTTGCTATTAGTTGAATTTTGACTCATTTTAGTGTGTTAGCGTGAAACTTTTTCCAGCAGTGTTCAAACTTTAATGAAACTTCTCAAAAATACATGTTTGCAATTAGCATATCGCTTATGATTTCTTGCATTTCACTGTATAGTATAATTTTGACGATTTATTAATTGCAAGATTCTGTGCGCTTCTGATCGGGGGTTAATTATTCTCCTCTTCAAATTAGAGTGTGTATCATCAACCTCCTGACACAGGAAGAACCTTCAACATTCACTATTCCTGCCAGGTGTGGGAGCAAATCATGCCGAAAGTCCACATGCGTTCCCATTGGATAATGTTGCAGCAGCTCACAACATAAATAAAGGACTTGACTGGCTGAAAAGCACACACACGGCGTTTGCCAGCCGCTTTGGGTGGCCGTAATTTTTATGCAGGCCACTTCCTCTACGCTTCTAATGACGAGTGACCTGCCGTGAAGAGATTCTTAGAGACTAGGTCAGGCTTTTTTAGAGTTAGGGGAGTTCCTTGTGCAGCGAGCAATACACGCCTGGAAACCCAGCAATGGACTTGTGCATGAACAAACGCCTTTTTGCTGCTGAGTTTTGAATCTTTCTTGTTTTTCAAACAGCATGTGTGGTAGGACTTTATGACAGGCTGACCATTTATCATGAGCTGCTGACCAAAAAAAAAAAGACAATCCAATGTTTATTTTGTCTTTTTGTTTCCGTATGTTTCACAAACGAGTCTGCTTGGTATGCTGGGGCGCACGGTGACTCCTGCAGGAGTACAAAGAGCTGTGACTTGGTATGCCGCGAGCAAAGCCCCAAAAGACCAAGGGAACAAGACTGTTGACATCGATTCACAAAATCAAACGAGGTCACTGTCTCCAACTAGGCCAGGTACAAAGTGAACAAGTCTTAACTTGTTTTGTGTGAACATGAATGCAGCTTAATGCTAAACTCATGTCACTTTTTGGGGACTAATGCGGATTTAACACCAATGTTAGAAAATCGAATGCTTCTTGTAGCCACTGTTTGTAACTTGAAGATGTGCACTTGGTGGCAAGCTACGTTTTCATGACACCAATAAACTGTTCATTCGAGTGTAAATGTTTTTCTCTGCCCTGCGATTGGCTGGCGACCAGTCCAGGGTGTACCCTGCCTCCCGCCCGTACCCAGCTGGGATAGGCTCCAGCATACCCGCGACCCTAATGAGGATAAGTGGCATAGAAAATGAATGAATGAATGAATTTGCTCATATTTTCAAACAGTTTTGCCATAGGAGGGATATAAATGAAATCCAGCTGTGCTCATCATGAAGTTTATACTGGCTACATACATACTGGCTATGGTTTTAAGCCATTTAAACATTCTTACCTGCACACAACTTGGGAGGAATACATAGAATAATACGTCGACTTTTGTAAATCATTGTTCAGCTGTCATTGACACGTTTGGAGTTTCCCATACATTCTTTAACCTGTGCTGGCCCGCCAGGAAAAAACGGAGACCACCACAAATAGATTTGATCCTACTTGTTTGCCCTCCCTCATTAACACACTATAGTGGTGAATGTAGTTCCATCTTTGTACACTAGATGGCATGGTAACTCTGGTTCTTTCCACACCTCTTGGTCTGCCAGTTCCGTCTTACTTGTGACAGAAAAGAAAACAGAAAAAGTAGCGATGGAGGAAAGTTAATTTTTTTATACTCTCCTGTAGCAGTCATAAAAATGAAATGCACCGCGTCATGTCCAAATGAGCGAATGAGATACTCTCGCATTGGAGCCGACCACCACTAATAGATTATAGCCCTGTGGGAAACACTGAAGTCTCAAAAAATTTAACTTTATGGTTTCGTGGTTATCATCCTCTTTTCCGTCGCTGATATCACAACAAAAAAGCCCCCAAAGCCAAGTTACTTGTGAAGGTAATCTTTTAGATTAAGGGTGTCATTTCATTGGGAACCTCAGAGGGCTACTTGTAACTTTCCAGTATATGAATAGAAATGTATAATCTCATGATATCATTACACAATTGCCCATGCATTTGATGATTATATTTTTACAAATTAATGGCTAACTCGCTTACAAAAAATAGGTGAAAGTGGCAAGCTGATGCTCAAATATTTATTTTTGAAAACAAAAATGCTTGGAATATTTTTGTTGCATGATCAGAACTGCATGCAGAACAGTTCTGTCAAAATGAACAAATTTAAAAGGAACAATGTGAAGGTCATTATTGACACACATAATTTAGACATATTAATGAACATCATTAATATTATTATTAACATTTCAAGTGGCAGGCCAGATCTTTTTAATAGTGTTGCACCTGGTGTTAGTCTCGTCACAAACACTAAACACAGCTGACTTTTAGCTATTTTAGCCGTATTGTGCGTAGAAGCCATTACGTAATACACACACACGTGTTTATATATTCCTACATCTTGTTGTCCCAAGATGACAATACAAGCACTTTTTATGTTGCTTTAAGAAGCATGAACATTGAATTCACTTGTTCCAGAGTTTAACTGACAATCATACTTCTTTTTGTGATCCATACATGCAGTGTTTTAAGTCACTTTTTAGCATTCTTGCACAAAGTGTCAAAGAAAAGTACTGTATATTGAAATGTATTCTACACAGCTGACTTCTAGGCTTCGTGCATTATAGTATTTAGCCTTCTAACCTAATATATTGTATGCTCCCCAGACCTTTCATTGGGTACACAAGCACAAGACAATGGGATGTCTCTATCATTTTTCATCTTGCTACTAAAAGATAACAGGAATATTGTGCATGTTTAGCTAATTTCACTGTACTTTGTATGCATTCCTCCGACAAACAAGCTGCTTTCACCTGTGTCAACCCAACCCTCCGCCATGTTTCCTGAGCATTCCTCTCTGTCCTCCTCCTCCTTTTCCTCCTCTCACCACATGGCTTTTGTCCAAGTGAAGGCGCTTTGAGAGAGGCGCCCTCGGAGAGCAGGAGCAGTCGCACATGGTCCACCGCCTGGTGCGCAACACATATCGGTCACGTTTGGGAATCTTTTGTAGATAAGATATTACACTTTGTGTTTCAGTCCTCTCCTATCTGGTCTACGTTGCTCCTCCTTTCACCTGTGTTGTGTGAAGGTATCATTGAAAGAGCCACAGTTGCACCTGGGAAGACTGCTCGGTAAGACGTACTTAAATGTTCTTTCCTTGACCTAACTTCTTCTTTTCCTGCTACCTTTGTCATCTTTATTCTATTTTTGTGTCTCCACAAGCAAAAACAAGATGCATAGTTAATGAAGCATCACGCTTGACTTCCCCACTCTTCCTGTTTTATTCAGGGAGGAGAGCTGTGCACGGCTGCATCCAATTTTTCCGTAGTTAAAGTTCATTTTGGCTGCTCGAGACTCTGTGTAAATCAGCAGCAACATGACAGCCGAGAAGAGCGGGCCGGTGATAAATGGTAAACCGGAGGATGGTAGAGACACGGAGGGGTCCAGCTCCAGCCTGGACAACAGGGAGTACTACGAGAGAGGCCAGTGGAACAACAAGATTGAGTTTGTGCTGTCGGTGGCTGGAGAGATCATTGGGCTTGGCAACGTCTGGAGGTTTCCCTACCTCTGCTACAAGAATGGAGGAGGTAAGGATGCTTCTGCATATACCTCTATAGAGGGTAAACTAATTGAGACTGTTTCAAAAACACCTCTGCTGGTTACAGCACAGAAGTGCACTCCAACAATTTACAACCAATGCCACACACTTTTGAATGATAATTTCTTCAAACATTATGTATATAGATATACATTCAACAACTACCTTCATTCATTCATTCATATACTTTAAAGACTTAAACAGTAGGGTTAGGAGAGAATAGACATTGCCAAAATGGGTCGTATCTAAGAAGAATGCACATAGCATTGTGTTACTTATAGTTGGCACCTGTTGTAATTTTGGTTGCATTTTGAGTGAGGTGTCCTTGTGGTTTGATGAACGCCAGTTGCTATATGTTCTATACTTAAGCAAATTACCGGTAGTGTTATTTACATAGCCCAAGCTCCAGCAGACTGTTGAAAATAGACATTTTATGGGCATTTTCAATTATTTTTTTGCCTTTTCAGGTGGCTTAGGTGAGCTTGCTCCAACAGTTTTGGTCTTACTATGTTGTAACCAGGGATGTCCGACATTAGCATTTTTTGCCGATATCTACCGATACATGTAACATCACATATCTCCTATCATGGAATTAACACATCTTTGTCGTTTTATTTTTCCAGTTTTTTTTTTTCTCGTTTTTTCAGTGCCGCCTGTCACTGTTACTACTTCTCAGTTTTTTGCTGCATATCTCTGAATAATTCATCCTCTGGTGGGAAGTATTGAAGGAAAAAGTTGCGTAACCAACGCTTTGCGGTCATTGCAAATCGCAAGGTCAATATCCGAAAGAGACGCTTGGAATTGGAATGTTACAAACTTTTGAAATATGTAAAGTCTAATTAATTCTATCTGATAAATCATGACTTGGACTTTAATTTGATACCTCTTTTACATCTCTACACTACGTGTTAAATAAGTTAGAGCAAATTTCATATCGGGAAATATTGCCTTTGTTCCCATTGCTCTAACGTCAAGTGAGGACAAATATTGTGATCGACTCACTGACCTTGGCAAGTATAACCGTACTACAAAATATATAATAACTTAGGCCGTGACATTTGTTTTAAAAATTAACAGACTAGCCATTTATATTTTTGGGTCATTAAAAAGTCCAGGGAAGAAAATCAAGTGTCCTAATTTTCATGCACACCACAGACATAACGCTAGTCAGGCCCAGAGCAAGCATGCATGTTACTATCCACCCACGGTTGTTTATATGCTTCATGGCACGGTTTGATGAGGCCATCATTTGCGCGCCGATAAATACGGGAGCTCATAGGCCTATATTCAGCATTTTTTCAAATCTGTTTTTATTGTAGGGGAAAACCCGGGTTGCCGATATTTAAGAATATCACATTTAATATTCCAATAATATTGGTCTGCTGGTATCATGTGTCAATATTGGGATTTCTTGGCCAAACTTGCTCAAACATCTAAAGATGTATTTTCTCGTCAAGGTGCTTTCTTTGTTCCATACGTCATCTTTTTCGTGTGCTGCGGTATCCCCGTCTTTTTCCTGGAGACCGCCCTGGGCCAATTTACCAGTGAGGGAGGCATCACCTGTTGGAGGAAAGTCTGCCCCCTGTTTGAAGGTAAGCACATTAACAGAAGATTTCAAAGTCTTCGAATGTGATAATTTTGTTACTTGGTTACACTTTTCAGGCATTGGCTATGCAACTCAGGTGATCGAAGCTCATCTAAACGTCTACTATGTAGTCATCCTTGCCTGGGCCATCTTCTACCTCTTTAACTGCTTCACCACGGAGCTGCCATGGGCTGGCTGTGGTCACTACTGGAATACTGGTACGACATAGGAGGTTCCTGCTTCACATTTGCAGGTGAAAAAAAAGCAAAGAAATCATTGTGTCTCCACAGAGAACTGTGTGGACTACTATGGAGAGAATGCCACCAACATTACCAACCCCAATGCAACGTCTCCTGTTATTGAATTTTGGGAGTGAGTACATTATCTTTTACCTATTTTGTGTCACTTTTAAAATTCTTTATTCAGTGACGATTCTCTCATCTCTCTGGCAATGAAATAAGAATAAGCCACTTTTTGTCAGCTCACCTGAGCCTTAACCATCCTGAGCCCAACTCAAATATCTTCATGTGTAAGATGGAAATCGGAGACGCTTCATTCTCAATAGTAGTCTCACTGATGCCCTCACCCTCCAAACAAATAATAATTAGTCAACTCTTTTCATTTTTGTCAGCAGGGTCGACTAGGCCGGCTGTCTCCCAGCTGGAGCCATGAGTATGGCAGCAGATCAGCCTTTGCCAGCGGGCAGTGTTGACCACACTTCCACTCTGGCTGCCACTTGCTGTTTTACACCATGAGGGCAGATTTTACACAAACTAATCAATGTACATGCTGGATGATTTTAAATCGAAATGAATCGAGATGAGTTTTGTGCCACTGTCAGGTAGGAGAAGGACTAAGGGGACCGTGTGGGCAAAAATGTTTAATCTTTGCTAAGGCACTCCTTGTCAAACAAAAAGCTTGTAACTGAATGCATTAAACGACTATGAACACATGCTTAATGTGTAATTTAAAAAGCACATTTACATGGCACAAATAGAACTAATTATCATAGTTCCCATCACACATACAAGAACTAAGTGCTTAAATTTACTTCTGCTGCAGTCTCGATTCTGTTCTGATGGTTGGAGGAGGATGGCAGGAGGGCCATGGGGTGGCTGTGTCGGACTTAGCCTGTGGCTTGCCACCAAGAACATGTCACCATGATCAATGGGTGGTTCAGGATCTGCAGGGGTGAACTCGGTGGCAAAGATATTTGGCAGTGCCATTGAACTTTGTTGCCACCCCACATCCTCTGTCAATGCCGTTGCCCGGAGATGCTTTGACAAACAGGAAGCACAGTGTTACTTACAGGCGTAGGTCACCTTGACTGTGACACCTGGTGGCCCATGAAGATGGAGCTGCACTCTGTATTGTAGCAGGTTCTTTGCAGTATGTAGGATTTAGTCTGTCCCACAGGACTGCAATCATATTTGAGTGCCCAAAAGCGTCCAAGAAGACCAGAAAAAGTCTTTTTATTCTTAGGCAAACCAGGAAGCTACTGTACGAAATACAAACCACAAGCTACATTCACACCCAGTCCTATTACAATGTGTTTATGAGTGAGGGCGAACAGGTAGCACCAAATCTATTTGTGGTGGTCCAAATTGTGAATGACATTACAGTAATGTATGGGAAACCCTGGGCTTGCAAAAGAGCCAGTGAAAGCCACCCATTGACCTTCTAGTACAGTGTGGAAGTCATACATACAGTATGTTTGTACAAAGCAAACAGTAGATGTCTTTCATCAATGGACATTTATATTCTTACTGACAGAGTTGTTGTTGTTGGTTTGAGATAGAAGAGTCTAATAATTATGATTGACATAATGTGTGTTTGTCTTGTAAAATTGTGATTCACGTGTTTTGCAGACTGGTGCAGTCCTAGCAGTATCGGAGATTGTGTCATGCTGAAACCTTGGATACTTGGATACTATGTCTGAGCATTGAACAAGTCATTGCTCTTTCCTTTGCCCATGCAGACGGCGAGTGTTGAAGATATCAGATGGTATCGAACACATGGGGGGGATGCGCTGGGAGCTGGCCATGTGTTTGGCCCTGGCCTGGTTTATTTGCTACTTCTGCATATGGAAGGGACCCAAGTCAACTGGCAAGGTGAGAACAGAATCTTCATATTGCAAATTTTCATGCTAAGTGTTGACACAAGGCCGAATCATCATTTCAATTTCACCGCTCTCGTTAGCAAACGTCTTTGTGACTCAAAGTTGCACAATAAGTTTGGAAATTGTGGTAGCATGAGGAAAAGCGATGCAGAGAGGGCAAGAAAGGTGTGTGTAAGGAAAAAAATAAATTGGGAGGGGGACCAAAACAAGGCGGCATTGCTGATTTTCCTCCTGAGGTGTCTTTTGTTTGTCTGTGAAGTAAAGGGGGGAGAATGCTTCTTCATGGCTTTAGCAGTAGGTCCCAAGATTGATTTCTGAATTCACTGGAGGAAAGGGGAGCGTTCATGAGTAGCATGCAGAGTATATCCTTTCCCTGTTTCTTTCTCTCCTTCGCTTTCCAACGGGCCCATTCAGCTCCAACAGAGCTAAGCTGTTTGTTTTGTGACTGTGTTTGCAAACCATTCTCACATTTAAGCTCTCCTGCTAGATTTACGGGCAAGGCAGGGGCAAGTTTGACCAGTAAATTTGCTCTGGCTTAAATGTTTGCCCGTGGTGAAGTGGAGGCAGCATTGTGGGGCATCAAAAGTTCACGCAGTGGGTGAATATTGCCTTCTTTGTCGCCCCTACAAATGCAGAGAAAAAGGGGACAAGAGAAGTTGAGGATGTGTAATCGTTTTGTCAATTTGAAAGAAGCGGGTTGCGTGGCAGGTTTTCCCACACTTTTGCTGTCAGACTTGTTGGGATTAGTAGAGATTACAGCACAGCATAGCCTTAGTGAGTCTTTAGAATCATACTTTTCTTCTTTACAAGTGTTTCTGCTGCCCCGAATAAAGTGTCTTGCTATATTTAGAGCCTGTCCATCCTAATGACCATTGATGTCTTAGGGAACCGGATTGCATGTGTGTACAGTGTGTATACCACACATTGTTGTGAATGAAGTTGTGTATTTGCCTGCTTGTTGTGTGTCTCTTTGGATCACATTTTCCCACACTGCCAGCATCACTCCTTTGGGCTCCTCCTGTTTAAGAGCTTGAGCCAGGGGAGCCCTCTTTTCTTTTCAGACTCCTGGCCTGGCTCTGTTCTGTTCCGTTCTGCCCTCAATTGGTGACCGTTGACTGGATTCCAGCAAGCCAGGCGTTATATGTTGCCCGCCACCGCCAGGGTCTTTTTCTTAAGTGTTTTCTCCTGACGTGGAGCACAATCCTAAAAAAAAAAACAACCACTCAGAAGGATTTCTGTTACTGTTGAATTGAATGCTGTGACGACCATGAGCCATAAGAACCGTTAACACTATATTCTAGTCACTGTTTATTCCTGGTATGGTACAGGAATAAACAGCAAAACATGAAACTTTAGCTTTTGTCAGCAACAGCTTTATTGATTTAAAAATTAACCAGAAAAACTGCAAATACCTGGCATGTAAAAAGTAAATATCTAAAAATATAGACACATATATAATACATTTTTGACATTCTTGGGGGTGTCCATTATTTGTGGTCTTTTAAACCCCAGTCTATTGATTAGGGCCTACTGTATGTACTGTATATGGTATATGTATATAATTGAAGGATGCAGGAGGCCACTTTGATTTACACTTTGTTTATTAAAGATGCTAAACCAAATCCAAAGTAGGTCAAAACATCACCATCTTGGTGCAACAGTAACACCTTGCATAGTCT
The DNA here is from genome assembly GCA_024372805.1 of Oostethus manadensis. Taxonomy (NCBI): domain Eukaryota; kingdom Metazoa; phylum Chordata; class Actinopteri; order Syngnathiformes; family Syngnathidae; genus Oostethus; species Oostethus manadensis. Next base: position 1,197,965 of record QODF01000279.1, read on the forward strand.
GAATGAAAACTGTATTTATAGTAAATAAAACGTCTTTATTTATAACACAAATAGTTCCAGTTTGTTCCCAATCTCGACTAAATAATCCAGCATACTGCTTTCATTTTATTGTTTGTCTTTGTCCGTTTACGTATTTCCTTGAAACGGGAAGTCTAGTAAACTGGAGACTAAAGAGGTTTTTCAAGCTCTGGCCTCTCTTTGGCACTATCCCTATCCATAACCCCCACTGTCCAAAGGCTGGCCTGCACTGTATTTGTTTACCATGCAGCCGGTTGGCATGTGGCAGTTACACTTCCTGTCCTTCACTTGTATTGTGCAGTGTGGAAAATTGGTAGGCTTCTGTACTGAATCAAAGGTCGCTTTGTTGTTAAAATGATCAACTTCCATATTCCAAATGTGTTCTGTATCTGCAGGTTGTGTACGTGACGGCCACATTCCCATACTTCATGTTGCTGATTCTGCTGATCAGAGGAGTAACGCTGCCTGGAGCTTACGATGGCATCAAGTTTTACCTCTACCCAGACATTTCCCGTCTCTCCGACCCTCAGGTAGGCTCAGAAATACCGCCCTCACCATCTTCCGATAGAATGTGGAAATTCCTCCAGCAGACAATGATGATCAAGAACCCCAAATATCAATATTACAATTTCAAACATTACACACACACTTGCACTCATCAGCCTTTATCTTGACCTCGTCTAGGCAGACATCTTGAGTCGCTAGGCAACTGCAGACCGGAAAATGCCACAAGAACATTGCTGTCATGACAACATGAAAGGAGAAAGATGATTTTGGTTTGAGATAGATACTGTGATAGATACAGATGCTTTACCATGAATACAATCAATGGGACAATAGCACACCTTTCACAGCCCATTGAACCCCAAAGGAGCACACTGTAAATACTGTAAGTAGTTCAAGTTAACCCGCGTTTTGGACTACAGATGCACCATTATTACAAGGTGTTGGGTCAAAGAAGAAGTGAAGGCGAGTGATATAAAAGTGTTGCTCCTTGGCAGAGGAAGACATTACTTCTGACACTGATGTTAAATTAGCTTCCTCTGGGGACAAACAAGGCTCATTTCACTTCCTGTGTGTGTGTCAGCTCAGCTCCTTGTCGCTCTACTTTTGCCTTTTCTTTTATCAAATTTTTTTAATTCATTTTTTTTTAAATAAGCAGTTTTTCAGCAAAAGAAGATACATTAAGCTGCTAATAATTTATAAATACGTGATCATACAGGTAAAAAGTACAGCCTAGGTGCCCGAAGTGGGGTACACATACTCCCAGGTGTACGCCTGTATCCCTTGTTAAGGGGGGATACATAACAATAAAAAACAATTAGCGCCTACCTTTCACAAATGCAAGTACGCCTTAACGCCTCATGACACAAGGAGAACAGCACTGAAAGGAGACACAACACGAAGTTGTTAACTGCTTTGTGCGCATCATATAAACAAAAAGCAGGTTTGATGAATATTTTGCACATTAAGATTTCATATACAGTATATTGTTCTAATCTCTGCACAGCACAGCGGTGAAAACCTGTCATTCCCCACTTACATGTATTTTTGTACTTCAGCCACTGCTTTGTCATAATCATTAAACTTTACCACTCAGTTTGGTATTAAATTAATATACAGATTAGAGCTGCATCTATTTTTCTATTAATAGAGTAATTTGAAAAAGCATAATTCTGCTTGGTTAAAGAGTAATTATAAATAGACAAAAGAAAATAAAACATTTTACTAAATAATGAACAACCAATTATTTTGTACAAAATAAACCATTTTATTTCTTAAATTCACATAAGAACAAATTATATTTTGTCGGGTCTGATGGACTACATGATGGTGCCTTTGTAGATGACTTTATCCATCCAACAAGGTAACTATTTACTGATAAATGAGAGAAATAATAATTACTTTCATAAGCAGTATAGAAAATGGATGGATGGACTAACTATCGTGGGATCACACTCCTCAGCCTTCCCGGTAAGGTCTATTCAGGGGTTCTGGAGAGGAGGATCCGCCGGATAGTCGAATCTTGGATTCAGGAGGAGCAGTGTGGTTTTCGTCCTGGTCGTGGAACTGTGGACCAACTCGATACTTTCGGCAGGGTCCTTGAGGGTGCATGGGAGTTTGCCCTACCAGTCTTCATGTGTTTTGTGGACTTTGAGAAGGCATTCGACCGTGTTCCTCGGGGAATACTGTGGGGAGTGCTCCGGGAATATGGGGTATCGGACCACCTAATCCAGGCGGTCCGTTCCCTGTATGACCGGTGTCAAAGTTTGGTTCGCATTGCCGGCAATAAGTTGGGCCCGTTTCCAGTGAGGGTTGGACTCCGCCAGGGCTTCCCTTTGTCACCAATTCTGTTCACTACTTTAATAGACAGAATTTCTAAGTGCAGCCAGGGTGTTGAGGGGTTTCAGTTTGGCTGCCGCAGGATTCGATCTCTGCTTTTTGCAGATGATGTGGTCCTGTTGACTTCATCGAGCAGTGACCTTCAACTCTCACTGGACCGGTTCGCAGATGAGTGTGAAGCGGCTGGGATGAGAATCAGCACTTCCAAGTCCGAGTCCATGGTTCTCGCCCGGGAAAGGGTGGAGTGCCATCTCCGGGTCGGGGGATGAGGTCCTGCCTCAAGTGGAGGAGTTTAAGTACCTCGGGGTCTTGTTCATGATTGAGGGAAGGATGGAACGTGAGATGGACAGGCGAATTGGTGTGGCGTCTGCAGTGATGCGGACTCTGCACCGGTCTGTCGTGGTGAAAAGAGAGCTGAGCCAAAAGGCAAAGCTCTCGATTTACCGGTCGATCTACGTTCCTACCCTCACCTATGGTCATGAGCTTTGGGTAGTGACAGAAAGGACAAGATCGCATGTACAAGCGGCTGAAATGTGAGTTTTCTCCGCAGGGTGGCTGGGCTCTCCCTTAGAGATGGGGTGAGAAGCACTGTCATCCCTGAGAGACTCGTAGTAGAACCGCTGCTTCTCTGCATTGAGAGAAGTCAGATGAGGTGGCTCGGGCATGGCTTGACCATCGTGCAGAGTTTGGCATCTGGATTGATTAATTTCTTATGTGGACAGGTCTCTTTTATACAGGTAACGAGCTGAGAGGGCTGCCAATGTCAGCTCGTTACCTGTATAAGATCCACCTGGGAGCCATAGATCTTGCTGACAGATAGGGGATCAAATACTTATTTCCTTAATGGAAATGCAAATTAATTTATAACTCTTTTTGAAAAGCATTTTTCTGGATTTTTTTGGTCATTGTTGTCTCTGTGTTCAAATAAACCTACCATTGAAATTATAGACTGATCATTTCTTTGTTAGTGGGAAAACTTACAAAATCAGCTGGGGATCAAATATTTTATTCCCTCACTGTACTTAATTCCACAAATTAATATTTAGTAGGGTAGTGGTTAAAATATTTGGCAGTCCAATGGGACTAACCAGATTAAGTACCGTTAGTATTTGTGTATATTTAGTATATTTTTGTTGCTACATGGCTAGCAACGAGTTACCAGTAGGTGCAGTAGATTCTCAGAAAACAAACAAGGCCCAGCATTTATGATATGCACACTCTTTAGGCTGTGCAATTGGGCAATTAGTTGAAAGCGGTGTTTTCAAAATAATAGCAGTCTGGCATTCAATCGGTGATCAATTTAGTGAAAAAACAGGTGATAATGAGGTGGCACGTATTTAAGGATGAAACCAGCACTTGTTGAACATATTCTTGTGTTTGAAAACGTGAGGAAAAATGTCTCGATCAAGACATTGTTCAGAAGAACAGCATGCTTTGATTAAGAAGTTGATAGAAGAAGGACAACTTTTAAAGGGGTGGAAAATATTTTTGGCTGTTCAGCTGAAATGATCTCTAATGCCTTAAAATGGACAGCTGAAAGTTGCCACAAGTTGGTTGACTCCATGCCATACTGATGTGAAGCAGTTATAAGAAACTGTGGTTATACAGCTAAATATTAGTTTAGTGATTTAGAGGATTGTGAAATCCTAGAAACAAAAAAGTTTGTACAAATGGTATTGAGTTAGTAAAGGGAACAACAGACACTGCTCCTTTCATGAACACACCCCTTTCAACTGATTCTAATTCTAATTGCCTTTTGATTATTATTTTGAACACTACTGTGTTCTTTCTACTGTGTCACACACACTCCCACCTGTCGCCACCTGGATTTAACTAAGCACATTTGTACAAGGTGGCTGCAGATGGTCAGGTCTAGGTTCAGCAACAGTATGTGCTCAAAGAATGAGGTCAGCTGAATTTCAATTCAGTATGAAATTCATACTGAATGAGCAGGTTATTCCATCAATAGATTTTTTCTTCCCTGATGGCACGGGCATATTCCAAGATGACAATGCCAGGGTTCATTGGGCTCAAATTGTGAAAGAGTGGTTCAGGGAGCATGAGAACATAATTTCCACACATTGAGTCCAGACCTTAACCCCATTGAGAATCTTTGGGATGTGCTGGCGAGGCTTTTAACATAACATTCAATAAGATCCTATGGTTTTATGACAAAATGAGTCCAAATATGGCAAATTAAATCAATTATGTTGCGTGTGTCTATAAAATGTTTCAAAGAGCTATGGTCTTCGAGTATTTTGTTACTTCAGGGCAGTTTGCTTGCATGTATAAAGGGAATTGTCTTGTGGTAGGACACACTTGACAACATTGGCTTGAGGGCATGTGTTGCATATTTTTTGCTTATCAAAACAATGCCACAGCGAATGTGTGCCGTAATCAAAGCTAAAGGCGGTCCAACGAAACTGTATTACCATTTTTTTTTGGTGGTGCCTTTTTTTGGCCAGTGTGCGTGTGTGTATACATATGTATATGTGTATATGTACGTGTGTGTATATGTCTATACTGTATAGATGTGTAAATACAGTATGTGTGTATGTATATATGTGTATGTATACCCTCGCAGACCCACCACCTGCAGGGGCAAGCACAGACATTCCGACTAGATAAAGTCGGACTCACCTCGACCCATAGTTTGGGCTCTGGAACCTGGCTGTGGAGGAGAGGCGGCGAGCTGGTGTGGGCTTATTAATAGCTCCCTGGCTGGTGCCTCTGTGTTGGAGTCATCCCCGGTTGAACGAGAGGATTATTTCCCTATGTCTTCAGGAGGGAAAAAGGGTCCTTATGGGTGCTTATGTACTCAATAGAATACATGCAGACTAAGTTGTCTGTGCGTACGTGCCGAACGGCAATGCAGAGTACCCAGCCTTCTGGGACATCCCTTTGTTCTGTTCGAACAAAGGGATGTCCTCAAGTGCACTTGGCACCAGGACAGCCTAGGTCGCAGGTCTATGATCGACTTTGTAGTTCTATCATCAGACCTGCATCCGCATATTCTGAACTCACGGGTTAAAAGAGGGTTTGAGCTGTCAACTGATCACCACCTGGTGGTGAGTTGTATCAGATGGCAGGGGAGAATGCCAGACAGACCTGATAGACCCAAACGTGTAGTGTGGGTGTGTTGGGAACGTCTGGCAGAGTTTCCTGTCCGTCAAGTCTTCAACTCTCACCTCCGGCAGGGCTTCGCCTGCATCCCTGGGGAGGAACGAGATATTGAGTCCGAATGAGCCGTATTCCAAGCCTTCATTGCTGAGGCAGCCAGTCCGTAGTTTTGGCCGCAAGGTGGTCGGTGCCAGTCGTGGCGGCAAGACCCCAACCTGATGGTCCTATCAAGCATTGATGGCTTGCGGGACTTCCGAAGTAGGTGACAGGTACCAGCAGGCCAAACTCGTGTGTGGGAGGAGTTTGGTGAGGCCATAGAGCACGACTTTCGGTCGGCCAGGAAGAGGTTCTGCCAAACCGTCCGACACCTCAGAAAGGGGAAGCGGTATTCTCTATCCCACTGACATACTTTACGTAGAGGAAGCAGAGTCTGAGGACACGTACGCGGACTGTTTTATCACCATGGCTGAGGTATGTGGGGTAGTCAAAACACTCCCCAGTGGCATGGCTCCGGGGCTGGATGAGTTTTGCCCTGAATTCCTCAAGGCTGTGGATGTTGAGGGACTGTCTTGGTTGACACGTCTCTTCAACATTGCTTTGAAGTCGGGAACAGTATCTATTGACTGGTTGACTGGGGTGGTGGTCCCCATTTTTAAAAAGGGTGACCGCAGGGTGCGTTCCAACTGTACGGCGATCACACTCCTCAGCCTCCGTCTATTCCAGGGTGCTGGAGAGAAGGGTACGACCGTTAGTCAAACCTCGGTTACAGGGTGTGCAATGTGGTTTCCGTCCCGGTCGCGGAACACTGGACCATGTCTACACCCTTGCAGGGGTATGTGTGGAGTTTGCCCAACCGGTCTACATGTACTTCGTAGAGTTAGAAAAGGCATTCAACCCTGTCCCTCATGGTGTCCTGTGGGGATTGCTCCGTGAGTACGAGATTGGTGGTGCGCTACTATGTGCCATTCGGTTCTTGTACAATCAGAGCAGGATCCTGGTACGCATTGTCAACAGTAAGTTGAGCCTGTTTCCGGTGAGCGTTGGCCTCTGCCAAGGCTGCCCTTTGTCACCGATTCTGTTCATAAGCTTTATAGACAGAGTTTGTAGACACCGTCAAGGCGCCGAGTCCAGCTTGGCGGCCTTAGGATCTTGTCTCTGCTATTTTTAGACAACGTGGTCATGATGGCCTCAGCAGGCTGTGACCTTCTGCGCTTACTGGAGCAGTTTGCAGCACAGCGTGAAGCTTCTGGGATGAGACTCAGCACCTCCAAATCCGAGGCCATGGTTCTCAGTTGGAAATGTGCTGATTGTACCCTCCGGGTTGGGAGTGAGGTCTTGCCTCAGGTGGAGGAGTTCAAGTATCTCCAGGTCTTGTTCACGCACGAGGGACGGTTGGAGCGTGAGGTCGACAGACGGACCGCCGGGAGGCTAAGCTCTCTGTTTACCAATCGATCTATCTTCCTACCCTCACCTGTGGTCATGAATTATGGGTCATGACCGAAAGAACGAGATCGCGGATACAAGCAGCGGAAATGAGTTTCCTCCCTAGTGTGGCTGAGAGGGTGATGAGCTCAGCCTTCCGGGAGGACCTCCAAGCCGCTGCTCCTTCACATCGAGACGAGCCTGGTGAGGTGTTTCGGGCATGCCCAGCCGGGAGAAAGCCCTGGGGAAGACCTAGCACACACTGGAGGGACTATGTCTCACCGCTTCGCGGGGAACGCCTTGGTGTCCTCCCGTGGAGCTAGAAGAGGTGGCCGGGAAGACTGGGAAGTCTGGACTTCCCTACTTAAACTGCTGCCTCCGCGACCCAGACAGGAAAATGGAATGGAAACTATGTATACATAATCTATACATAAAATTATATACAGTATAAGTCCAAGAATTAGTTAGAAAACATGATTGATATGTTGATATGTCATGATGGTATGAGTAATGCCACATTAGTATTAAGTAAGTTAAGTTGTACAGTGTATAACTGAATAATAATCAATTATTGCAAATGACAGGTTGCATATTGTGTTTATATAATGTAACTGGCTTTAGTGTTACAAATGGGGGGTGGGTGTAAATAAGCGTCTTCGTCTTTTTCTTCTTCCGACTCCTTTTCAAAATTTTTTGACTCGTTATTTTCTTCTGTTTTCTCTACCCTGTGTGGGTGCAGTGTGTACAGTGTGTACTATTTTCTTTTGTATGGCTCAAGATAAAGAATCAGTCATAGAATCATTCAATTTTTTTAGGGCTGTCAAATAAATGAAAAACAATCAGATTAATCACAGTTTTCCAAATATTCATGTGTTCGTGACTTGGAAATTTTGTACATACATGGTGTTGGAATTGCACTGCTGCTGTTGATGTGTTCAGGTCACAGTGAAGCTATAAAAGAGCGTCAAACTACTGTATGTTTCTGTGGGGATTTACACTGTCCAGGGGTCTGTTGTCATAGCGGAGAGGCGTTGCTTGCTATATGTATATGCTTTAAATACGCAAATAACAATTAATGAATTTAATGAATTAGTTACTGCTGTTAACACACAATATTTGACGGCCCTAATTAACAATGAATCCTTTTTTGCAGAAATTCACTTATCACGGTCAGGTCTGGAACCAATTAACTGCGATTAAACAAGGTACTTACCATATGTAACGCCGCTTCTCACTCCTGACCATTCTTTCTACTTCTTGCCCTCAACTGTCTTTTATAAAAGACTGTAGTTGTCTATCAATTAAAATGTTATTAATCGGCAATAACACTTCTCAGCAAATCCGTATAATCAATGCCAATTAATTGTTGCTGCCTTAACTGGCAGATTATTAGAATATAAACAAAATCATCTGGATCTAACTTTGGCCCATGCCGATCTCCAAAACAAAGTGTTGTGGAAATCTGTGCAGAACAAAGAGCGTTATATAAAACTCTAGACAACTTTTGGTTTTCAAATCGTGGACATGTTTTCACAGACTCTATACAACACAGTAAAGGTTTCCCTACGCTGCGCGGCCATCAGCCCACGGTGCGCTAAAAGGGAACATTAATGAACATTAGCGAAGAAAGGGCTGTTCTTCCACAGGAACAGGCCTGTGTTTGTGGGGTCACGGAAGTTACCGTGGTTACTCCCAGGAGGGAGTGAAGATTGTGCGTTTGTTAATTGTTTCGAGGTGGTGAAATGAGATTAGTGGCTGAATGGTGATGTGAGAGAGTTTTCAAAGACCTATGCTGCATGCGGTTTGAATCCGCTAGCAGCCTTGTAGGTTCAGAGGTCCGGTGCTGCAAGTACAAACTGCTTTCCTGTGGCCTTTCTTGTTACCATGCTGTAACCATGCTGAATGACCATTCATTGCACTTAAGAAATGTTTTATGTCCATTTTTCCATTTGATTGTTTTATTAGTTATAATCATACGATAACATGTATTTCTACTTAAATACATCTTTGTCACACTGACTTGCCTTGATTATCTACTAGGTTGTCTGCAAAACAAGTCCTCCACATGTTTATCACCTGACTCAAATAGCTTCTGATGTATAGGTAAATGAGTCTGCCCTTCATTGTTGCCCTCACTCGCAGAGACGACCACCAACTCCCCTCGCATATGTGGCATAGTTGTGTTCCTGTATTAACATTTTAGCACGAATAGTTTTCTCTAGAAGTTGTCCAGGTTGCATTGATTTGTTTCCTTGCATGCAAGTTTTATTAAATTGTACCTCTCATTATCCTCAAAGAACCTGTCTTGTCTTGCAACTATTTGGGAGGCAACAGCAGACAGCAACAACTTATGGCTACTGATTACTGATATCAATGAAAAACAGTACAACAGTACACATAAACTTGCAATATGAGCATATTACTTTGTAGAAACTACGTATTCAACCGTAGGTTTATATACACTTATATTTGTAATTGTAAATACAGTACATATAGCCATAGGTGGATTGAATGGGAACTTTTATTGAACCAAGGACAAACATTTCATACTTGTGTCGATCCACAATTTTTTCTGGCATCACTTAATTTCTCAGTGAATATTTCATGAATCTGAGTAGCAATTTATTCACATGTATGAAGGGGTAGGCACCTTTGAGGGTGTACAGTTTGTTGCATAAAATCTACCTTCTCTGTCAAGTACCCATGTCTTTGTAAGTCATGATGTTTGCATTATTTTAGGTATGGGTGGATGCAGGAACCCAGATCTTTTTCTCCTACGCCATCTGCTTGGGCTGTCTCACTGCTCTTGGTAGTTATAACGCCTACAACAACAACTGCTATAGGTAAAAAATGAACTTACCATCTATAAACATTCATGGACTTCATTATGAGTGTAAAGTACAGGCAGTTTGTGTTGATTGAACTTTAACTTACGAATCTTAACATTATGATACCTTCATGGCTTCCTCCTTAGGGACTGCATCATGCTGTGCTGTCTGAATAGTGGCACCAGCTTTGTGGCAGGTTTTGCTATTTTCTCAGTGCTGGGATTCATGGCCTACGAACAGAATGTTCCCATAGAGGCCGTGGCAGAATCTGGTGAGTGACAAACAGAAGTTGCCGAAACCTGCGCCTTAGCATGTGGGTGTCTTACACTTATATTACAGAGTAGAGAAAGTCTATGAATCTTTGTTCCCCTCATCCATCATCATGTGATTACGCGTTATGCAACTTCACACTCGCACAGCTTCTCAGGCCACCATTTAATGATTTATTCAAGTAACAATGAATGATTTAGTGGGAATGACAGCGTGAGAGATTTAAAATGCTTTTGCCCGAGTACAGCGAGGAAAGAACTTAATGCATTTCTGAGAGCAAAACGCCCCATGATAATGGGACTGCCCGACGCATCTTATTTTGAACCAGTTGTTTCAAAGCGAAGCTTCATCAGTCACACTCACATCACTCACCAGTTTAATGCCTCACAGTTTTCTCCAACTGAGTTGAGTTGAACAAAAGTGATAAAACAAATAATAATGAAGGGATCTGCTGCAGTGCCCTGCGATTGACTGGCGACCAGTCCAGGGTGTACCCCGCCTCTCGCCCAAAGTCTGCTGGGATAGGCTCCAGCATCCCCGTGACCCTAATGAGGATAAGCGGCATAGAAAATGGATGGATGGATGGGATCTGCTGCATGCAATTGCACTTTATATACTGTACTTAATGTACAGTTAAAAAAAATGTCGGATGTACACAAAAGACAGTGGTGCAGATAAACCAGAACACTCCTAATGGAAATAACAAGTAACAGCGATATCTATTTCAAGGTCCGGGTCTTGCATTCATCGCCTACCCAAAAGCTGTCACCATGATGCCTCTGTCTCCACTTTGGGCCTGTCTCTTCTTCATGATGCTCATCTTTCTTGGACTGGACAGCCAGGTAAGATCAGACATCTTAACCCACAACTTTCTTTTAATAGCCTGAGTAAACATGCAATAATATTTCACTTGTATGTAATTACAAGGATTGTCACTAGATCAAAAGATGATGATATTTCTCGATTAGAGAAAAGCTGCCTGGTGCAAACAGGTAAGTCAGACGTCTATGGCATCGCTACTGTGAATGATACACAATATACAGTATAGAAGCGGCAGTGCATGAAGCAGGATTGGAACTGCACATTAAGTGCTTGGCAGTCATATTTCAACCCAACCTACCTTGTTCCCAGCGTCACTCATCTTTTTACTATAGGAAAACTGCCCTTTTTTGGAATTTTGCTCATCCTCCACAATCCTTATGAGAGACATGAACACACACTCTTTTCCGTGCATTCTAAAGATATAAAAACACATAAAAAAGAGAGCTCATTACTGCACGTATTGGAATACACCTGCTACTAAAACACCTCCAAAAAACTCCACTTGGGTTTTCTGGTTTTATATACATGCTGTAATCATGTGGTAACAGTTACACTCATAATAACTTGTAATACTTCTACAGTATTTTGCCATATTTTGGTCCTTTTAAGCATTATCGGAACTTCCTTCCTGGGTGCTTTGATTTTACATAGCAACATAGAAACGATCTCCTACACTTAGCATTAACTTGGATCGGCGTAACAATGTTAATAATAGTAATAGTACCTCCATCCATCCATCCATTTTCCACCGCTTATCCGGGTCCGGGTCGCGGGGGCAGCAGCTTCAGTAGGGAAGTCCAGACTTCCCGGTCCCCAGCGACCTCTTCCAGCTCCATCGTGAGGACACCAAGGCGTTCCCAGGCCAGCTGTGAGACATAGTCCCTCCAGCGTGTCCTAGGTCTTCCCGGGGGCCTTCTGCCGACTGGGCATGCCCGAAACACCTCACCAGGGAGGCGCCCGGGAGGCATCCGGACTAGATGCCCGAGCCACCTCAACTGGCTCCTCTCGATGTGAAGGAGCAGCGGCTCTACTCTGAGCTCCTCCCGGATGGCCGAGCTCCTCACCCTATCTCTTAGGGTGAGTCCAGCCACCCTACGAAGGAAACTCATTTCCGCCGCTTGTATCCGCGATCTCATTCTTTCGGTCATGACCCATAACTCATGACCATAGGTGAGGGTGGGAACGTAGATCGATCGGTAAACAGAGAGCTTTGCCTTCCGGCTCAGCTCTCTCTTCACCACGACGGTCCGGTACAGCGACCGCATTACTGCAGATGCTGCACCGATCCGTCTGTCGATCTCACGCTCCAACCTTCCCTCACTCGTGAACAAGAACCCGAGATACTTGAACTCCTCCACCTGAGGCAAGACCTCACTCCCAACCCGGAGGGTACAGTCCACCCGTTTCCGACTGAGAACCATGGCCTCGGATTTGGAGGTGCTGAGTCTCATCCCAGAAGCTTCACACTCAGCTGCAAACCGCTCCAGTAAACGCTGAAGGTCACAGCCTGATGAGGCCATAAGGACCACATCGTCTGCAAATAGCAGAGACGAGATCCTAAGGTCACCAAGCTGGACTCCCTCAACACCTTGACTGCGCCTAGAAATTCTGTCCATGAAGATTATGAACAGAATCGGTGACAAAGGGCAGCCTTGGCGGAGGCCAACGTTCACCGGAAACAAGCTCGACTTACTGCTGGCAATGCGAACCAGGCTCCTGCTTCGATTGTACAAGGACCGAATGGCACGTAGAAGCGGACCATCAATCCCGTACTCCCGGAGCACCCCCCACAGGACACCACGAGGGACACGGTCGAATGCCTTTTCCAGGTCCACAAAGCACATGTAGACTGGTTGGGCAAACTCCCACATACCCTCGAGTACCCTTGCAAGGGTGTAGAGCTGGTCCAGTGTTCCGCGACCGGGACGAAAACCACATTGCAGCTCCTCTAACCGAGGTTCGACTAACGGTCGTACCCTTCTCTCCAGCACCCTGGAGTAGACTTTCCCAGGAAGGCTGAGGAGTGTGATCCCCCTATAGTTGGAACACACCCTCCGGTCACCCTTTTTAAAAATGGGGACCACCACCCCGGTCTGCCAGTCCAGAGGTACTGTTCCTGACTTCCATGCAATGTTGTAGAGGCGTGTCAACCAACACAGTCCTCCAACATCCAGAGCCTTGAGAAATTCTGAGCGGAACTCGTCTACCCCCGGAGCCTTGCCACTGGGGAGTGATTTGACTACCCCAATTACCTCAGCCACGGTGATAGAACTGTCCACGTACGTATCCTCAGACTCTGCTTCCTCTATGGAAGGCATGTCAGTGGGATTGAGAAGGGCCTCGAAGTATTCCTTCCACCGACCAACTATATCCACAGTCGTGGTCAGCAAGCCCCCGTCCGCACTGTAAACAGTGTGAACTGGGGGCTGCTTCCCCTTTCTGAGGTGTCGGACGGTTTGCCAGAACCTCTTCGAGGCCGACCGAAAGTCGTGCTCCATAGCCTCACCGAACTCCTCCCACACCCGAGTTTTTGCCTCGACCACCGCCGAAGCCGCGTGCCGCTTGGCCTGCCGGTACCTGTCAGCTGCTTCGGGAGTCCCGCAAGCCATCCATGCTTGATAGGACTCCTTTTTCAGCTTGACGGCAGCCCTAACCCCCGGTGTCCACCATCGGGTTCGGGGCTTGCCACCACGACTGGCACCGACCACCTTGCGGCCGCAACCACAACTGGCTGCCTCAGCAATAGAGGCACGGAATACGGCCCATTCGGACTCAATATCCCGGTCCTCCCTCGAAATGCAGGCGAAGCTCTGCCGGAGATGAGAGTTGAAGACTCGACGAACGGGAGATTCTGCCAGACGTTCCCAGCACACCCTCACTACGCGTTTGGGTCTGCCAGGTCTGTCCGGCATCCTTCCCCGCCATCTAATCCAACTCATCACCAGGTGGTGGTCAGTTGACAGCTCAGCCCCTCTCTTCACCCGCGTGTCCAGAACATACGGACGCAGGTCTGATGATACGACCACAAAGTCGATCATAGACCTGCGACCTAGGGTGTCCTGGTGCCAAGTGCACTTATGGGCATCCTTATGTTCGAACATGGTGTTCGTTATGGACAAACTGTAGTTCGCACAGAAGTCCAGCAACAACACACCGCACGGGTTCAGGTCAGGGAGGCCGTTCCTCCCAACCACGCCCCTCCAAGTCACACTGTCATTGCCCACATGGGCGTTGAAGTCTCCCAGTAGAACTATGGAGTCACCAGCTGGGGTGCTCTCCAGAACCCCTCTGATAGACTCCAAGAAGGCTGGGTACTCTGAACTGCCGTTCGGCGCATAGGCACAAACCACAGTCAGGACCCTTTCCCCAGCCCTAAGGCGTAGGGAAGTAACCCTCTCGTTTACTGGGGATGACTCCAACACAGAGGCACCAAGCCGGGGGGCTAACAATAAGCCCACACCAGCTCGCCGCCTCTCCCCAGCGGCAACTCCAGAGAAGAACAAGGTCCAGCCCCTCTCAAGGAGTTTGGTTCCAGAGCCTAAACTGTGGGTTGAGGTGAGTCCGACTATATCTAGTCGGAATCTCTCCGCCTCTTCCACAAGCTCGGGCTCCTTCCCCACCAGAGAAGTGACATTCCATGTCCCAAGAACCAGATTTGGTCGCCGAAGCCCAGGTCGCCCGGACACCCGCCCTCGACCACTGCCCAAATCACACAGCACCGGACCCTTATGCTTGCCCCTGCAGGTGGTGGGTCTGCGGGGGGGAGTTCCCGTGCGGCTTCTTCGGGCTAGGCCCGGCCAGGTCCCACGGGTGAAGACCTGACCACCAGGCGCTCGCCTGCGAGCCCCTCCCCCAGGCCTGGCTCCAGGGTGAGGCCCCGGTATCCCACGTCCGGGCGAGGTGCGGTCACTCCTAATGTGTCTCTTCATATGGGTCTTCTGAATCACTCTTAGTCTGGCTCGTCACCTAGAACCTGTTTGCCTTGGGAGACCCTACCAGGGGCATAAAGCCCCCGACAACATAGCTCCTAGGATCACTCGGGCACTCAAACCCCTCCACCGCGGTAAGGTGGTGATTCACGGAGGGGATAATAGTAATAGTACCTCACATTAAATGTAACTGAGCTTTGTTGCTGCTTTTTGTTGCTGTTTTGTCTTGAATAAGTGTTTCCCATTATGTTAATTTTTTGCTAAGTCTGTTTAGCTCGTTTTATATCTTTAGAACACACAGAAAAGAGAGACATGTGTGTTCATGTCTCTCATAAGTATTCTGGATGATGAGTGAAAATCCAAAAAGTGCAGTTTTCCTTTATTGTCCTAGCAGAAGCTGTAGTAGTTCTACTTCAGAACAAGCTTAAGATCTGTCTGATCAAAACACAAATGCTGCATATGACTTACATGAAAACATGTGATAGTAGCATCCATTCACAACTTGCTAGGGCACTCTAAGCATCATGGGACCTGTAGTTCTGTATGTTTAAACATAAAGCAAATTTTCTGCAATCTATTTTACACATGACTATACATCAGCTACAACTGCCATCTTAATTTTTACTTTTATACGTTTTAGTTTTTGCTTTAATTTATGGAATAAAGGTCAACAGTTAAAATTCTTCATGCTGAAGTCATGCGTGCAAAGTTATAAAACATTTCAAAATATACCTGCATTGTTTTGTTAGTTAAATTTTAAAAAAGCCTGTTTCTCCAGTCCTATATTTGGTCATCGTAGTTTTTTAAAATATAATCTTTTCTCGCTCTCATGAACCCAGTGTGTTAAAGTCAAGTCAAGTAGGCTTTTATTGTCCATTCAACCATATAAAGTGCAGTACACAGTAAAACAAAACAACGTTTCCCGAGGACCAAGGTGCTACATCAAAGAACATAAATTAACATTACAACACAGAATTATCATTAAACTAAACTGTCACAAAGTTCACTTGTGCAACATTTAGTGCAAAAGAGAAACAGAACAATAAACAATAAACAGGGACAATAAACAGTAGCGCCGATCAGTACACTACAGAAAATTGTGCAAAATAATGGATTGTCCATATGCAAATCAAAATAAATAAATGAATGTAAACAGTCAACAGTTATTGAGGTAGAAATGTGTAGAGAAAGGTGTGCAAAAAAACAGCAGTTGTGTGAACAGGATTAATTATGTTGTTGTTCTTGTTTATTTGTGTTGATTATATGTTTGTCAGTTTAGTTCCTTGATGTTGAGAAGCCGGATGGCTTGAGGAAAGAAACTGTTACACAGTCTTTATGCGAGCGCCCCAATGCTTCTGTACTTTTTTCCAGACGGCAGTCTTTTTCCACACGGCCCAATCTTCTGTAAATGCTCCAATTAATGTCTGTTTATTCA
The DNA here is from genome assembly GCA_024372805.1 of Oostethus manadensis. Taxonomy (NCBI): domain Eukaryota; kingdom Metazoa; phylum Chordata; class Actinopteri; order Syngnathiformes; family Syngnathidae; genus Oostethus; species Oostethus manadensis. The sequence goes on from QODF01000279.1 coordinate 1,214,152, forward strand.
CACAGAGTGTCTTGCAGTTGACAGGTGTGTGGTATACAAAATCAAACCACCGCTGGGTCCCCAGTTTACACCATGGCAACATTGCCATTAACAGTTCCTATCTACTTTGTATCTATTTTTTTTAGTATCATGAGCGGTGCATGCACTTGAAAATGTTGGTGATGCTACCCATTCATCGGTCAGAAACTTGCTACGTTGACACTGCAGGTCGATTCCGATTTCTTTGCTCATATGCGATCAGTATTTGATTTTTTTCATGTCATTTTATGTCAAACAGCACAATTCCGATTTTTTCAAATGCAACTCAGGTCTCATTCGTATGTGGATATAAATTGGGTAAGTATGCGATGCGATTGCAGTGTTAATGCTCATGTTGCTTTATATCTGACATATAAGTCATGAAAAGATGTATATTGCCGTGCTTACCGAGACTTCAAAGGTAGGCAGTCATGGAAAGATGTCGTTTATCGTGCAAGAGTTGGATAAATGTACTCACCCATGTAGGCAAAAGGTCTTCTCATCCGAAAATGATTTTTATTAGTTGTGAGTGAAGCAGCTCTCGCCAATGTCACGTCACTCCGCACACACACATCTTGGAACAGACGTTGTCTACAAACTTCCATACCAAAATTCTTGCTATCTTTCTTCTTCAACTTCTACACGGAATCAATAGATTGAGAGAATATTGACTCCCGTTGCACAAAATCCTTGAAATTGCCACAAACGCGTTAAGGAGAGCATGCTAGTAAAGTACAAAGCAATACTGAAATGTCGTTATCTCCGATACTAGCTTTTTGCGATCTAAAGTTGATTCTGAAATCCAAATAGTGATACTTTTGATACTTCAGGCGTATGATTTTGTCCTTTGTTTTTTCTGATGTGGCATATTAGCTTGGCTATGTTATAAATCACCCCACCACCTCAATGTACTTCATGGTTTAATATGAATCGATAAATGATTATGATGTCTTGTGTTCTTTATGTTACGATTTGAAATACTGTACACTATGTTTTAAAATTTACCAGACACAGATGAGATTGCACATAGTATGCAACAATGCAAGTGATGCCGTGCTTCTGTGCATACACGTAAGTTTCCAGGCGTGTTGCGTTCACATAACAAGTCACATTTGTTTGGTAATGTGAACGACCACATAAAAAATTTGATTTTTGACAAAATATCCAAATCGGGAATCGTACCCTGCAGTGTGAACGTAGCCTTATACATGTTATTTTCCCTACCGATTTTTACAACAAACTCATCAGTGGCATTAATGCTCAGCAGTTTGCTCCTTACTGCTATTACACTGGTTTTGTTGCTGTAAAGTTGTGCAATATACAGTACTTAATAAATAACCATGTGGTCATACAGAACCGTTCTTTTCCACTTTCTCATGCACTCTAAATCATTAGTAAAGTAAAAAACAAAAATGAGACTTCAGAAATAACAGCTTCACTCCAGTTGTTGCCTGCTACAAATAACACGTCGTCTTTTTTGGTTAAAATGCACTTTACGGAATTTCCCTTTTGTGACCCACACATCATTGTTGACTGTGTATTTTTCAGTTTGTGTGTGTGGAAAGCTTAGTGACGGCCGTGGTGGACATGTACCCGGAAACCTTCAGGAGAGGCTACCGCAGAGAACTGCTGATTCTCGGCATGTCTATCGCCTCTTTCCTCATAGGACTCATCATGTGTACAGAGGTGAGACTCAGTGGGATATATAAATGTTTTATACATATACTTGCATGCAATTTACCCATACTCACTTTGTGTTCCATTCATTCCATGAAGACATTTTATCATCGCCATCATCATCACCCCATCAGGTGAAGGCCTGCAGGTAGGATGCAGTAAATGTAAGCCAGGGTTGGGCATCTTTTGAATTTGAATGATTCCGGTTTTGATTTAGATTCCTCGTTCCAATTCCGGATCTCAATTCTGATGCCTTAAGTTGCAGGGTCATAAAAGTTTGCATGGTTTAAATGAGGGGGCTAACCAGAGCTCTATTTGGATGAAATGTCCGATCTTCCCCGCAATTATTTTAATGATATTGTCACACCCTGGGATTTGTCTGCATGCCAGTTTGCCTATTATCCCTCTTTATGCCTTAGCCTTTGTTTTGATGCTGTTATTTCGGTAGGTCTTCTCGCTTTGCCTTGTTCTGTGTTGTCCTGCTTTGCGTTGATCTCTGAGACCATTTGCTAATTTCAGTTACACTTCAATTCAGTTCAGGTGTGCGCTTTGTCCTTGGTTGGAGCATTGTCACTGCTCCTTTGTGGATCCCTGCCACTGCATGGCAGTTATTATTATCTCATCTGTTGCATCATGGGGTCGCCACCACAATGCCAAGGCAAGACACATATGAAATTTTTTTATCAACCTTACTTTGAATTGATCACAAATCTATTTTTTGCAAAAGTAGCTTTTCACAAAAGATGTTTACTTTTGAAAAGCTCATGAAAAAACATTTTCACATATGACATGTGATGCGGCAGGCACTTAAACATGCACTAACCTGGGTGCAGGAGATCAAACAGCTTGTCAAAAGTTTGTGTTTGAATTAGGGCTGTCAATTGATTAAAATATTTGATTGCGATTGATCACACTTGTCCATAGTTAACTTATAATTAATCACATATCTTTAGTACTTATATTAATTTAATGTTATTCTATTATAATATATATAACATACAGTATATAATATAATGTAATGTAATATATTTTATTTTATAAATATTGCATTGCATTTTTTTTATTCAAGAGTGTTTTTCTTTTTCTTCTACAATTGACCTACTGTAACCAAGCGATTTCCTTTGTAGTTCAATAAAGTCTGTTTAAGGGATATCAATTGTGGAAATATTAACTATTATTTTATTAAAAAATAATACATAGTTGGAAGTCCCCCAGTTGTTTTATGTTTTTCATGCTTAATGTGGGCGATTTGTCCCACTCACGATCCTTCAACGCACCTTCTTCGTTGTCACACTGCACAGAATGCTACAGTGTGTTTTTACCCTTCTTCTTTCATTCCATTTTTCGTAAGAATGCACAAAGGTAAGATTTGATGAGCTAATTGAGTGCCAATGTGTATGTTTGTGTGGTGCACCCCTCTGAAAAACAAAGTAGTCCTGCAGGCTTGAACTGGTGGTTGGTGGCTGTGTATTCAATAAGTCCTTAAAATTTGATGTTTTTCCCGTCATAGTTTTACACAATACATATTAAAATAAGACAAATTTGATTGCTATAATGTATGTATACTTTACTGATGTGTTAAAATCTTTTCCGGTGGCTAAATAGTTGTAAGGGAGAGCCCAGCCACCCTACAGAGAAAACTTATTCGGCCGCTTGTACCCACGATTTTGTCCTTTCGGTCACTACCCAAAGCTCATGACCATAGGTGAGGGTAGGAACGTAGATCGACCGGTAAATTGAGAGCTTTGCTTTTTGGCTCAGGTCTCTCTTCACCACAACAGTCCGCATCAGTGCAGACGCTGCACCAATCCGCCTGTCCATCTCACATTCCATTCTTCCCTCACTTGTGAACAAGACCCCGAGGTATTTAAACTCCTCCACTTAAGACAGGACATCATCCCTGACCCGGAGATGGCACTCCACCCTTTTCCGGGCAGGAACCATGGACTCAGATTAGTAGGTGCTGATTCTCATCCCAGCCGCCTCACACTCAGCTGCGAACCGAAGCATTGTCATCCGGAAGAGACACGGAGTAGTCTCAATGCTCCTCCGCATTGAGAGGAGCCAGATGAGGTGGCTCGGGGATCTGGTTAGGATGCCTCCCTGCTACGCTTC